>JASAMW010003637.1:0-47644 GCA_030247985.1 Epsilonema sp. ZAB3_2
GTACAGTCGGGGAACCGTGCGCCGTCTTAACACGCGTGAAAATTGCCTGCCGCGACTGCACTAGTGTATGTCGCGACAGCACTAGTGCATGAAGCGAGCAACACGCGTGCCGTCGCGACTTGCACGCAAGTCATTTACGAACACAAATTCAAGGACTCCTTGACAATTTTGCCTGAAAAGAAAAAGAAAAGAAAAGGAAAAAGGAGAAATGCATGGAAGTGCAAGAAAAGAGACACAGGGGCCTATGCATTCAAGCAAAACGATTCCAAAGCAAAAAGCACGGTTTTCTTGCCAAAGTTTCTGCAAGAAACGCGGCTGCATAGATAGAACCTATGTTTTGGGCAGCAATGTGAAGGAACATTAGAGTTCAGCAAATCAAGGGGGCCTAAACTGAATAGTACATAATGCGTATTGTTCTTCTCTATGTTTTAGGTCAACTTAGAGTCTGCAGAGAATTCCAAACTGATGCAAGACTTTTTCGCGTCAATTGCACAGATATTTCCATGCAATTTTGTGCTATTTTGTGCGCAAAGTTTATGCATAACTTCAGAAAACTTCGCATTCTCTCAGTGGACAGACTATAGAAAATCTCCTATCCTTTAAAATCTGAAGGGCCTTGATAATCCTTGCTAGGCCCGAATGAATAACTGCTGGCTAGTTACGCGAAAATTTTGTGCACGACTTCAGAAATCTCCGCATTCTCTCAGTAGTAGATGAACTATAGCAGGGTAGGCCCTGATAATCCTTGGTAGGCCCGAATGAACAACTCCTGGCTGAGCACTGACACGTCAATAAATGTTCTGAAAAGGAAAAAGAATGAAGGAACATTTTTGTGCGGACATTGTCTGGCGGATTCTTTCGCCTTTCCTACCTACATTGCCCTTTGCCATTTCCTGCCTGCCGTCCATTTTTCCCTTTAGCATTTTGTTTTGTCGCATAACATAAGCAGCGCGTCGCGGCTCCACTCAAGTAAGACGCGACGCGCACGAGTGAAGGACGCGACTGACACTAGTGCTGTCGCGACTTACACGCGTGCTGCCGGGAGCGCACGCGTGTTAAGACGGCGCACGTTTCCCAGACTGTAAAAGAGAACATGAGAAATTCATGGCAAGATGGAATGAGCATTCTAGCAAAGCGCAGAAAAGCAGCGCGACTGAAGAACAGTTAGCGGAAGAGCGACAGAACAAAGACTGCGCCAGATGTGGTAAGAATGGCCACACTTCAACGAAATGCCGAACGCCATGGGAGGAATGCGAACAGATGCATCAGCAGAGCACTGATTCCTCCACCGACTCAAGCAGTTCGAGCCATGACAAACTCGACTAGAAAAGCAGCAGCACGGAACAATAGGGACGTTTTATGTAACGGACTAATATTATGTACGGTATTCTATTGTATGTACAAAAGTAGGTACTACGTACGTACATAGGACAGCGGACTATTGGTACCTAACCTACTGTACAGTACATGTGTATGTATTTACTGATTTATGTACGCTCGTTTTGTAGCTCATACATTGCAGAAGGAACGTTAGCTACGTACGTTACATATGCCTTACTAATACTATTAGTACTATGCGCAGTATGTACATAATACTGTACAATATCTACTAACAAATAGGTCTACGTACTAATATTTTGCAGTTACGTATGTGCATTTGTACAAAACGAAGAGTACGTAGAGTAAGGAAAACTACTGTCTACTAGCACGTACATTTAGTTAGTACTCACTAAAATATATTAGCGATTTTTGGACTAGTACGTACTACATGCACTACTTATTTATTCGCTAAGGAATATTAGCAATATTATTGAGTCTTACATTATGTAGCACCTTTCTTGTGTGACCATGTGTCTTGATAGGTACCTGAGCAGAGAACCAATTTCAGGGAAGAGATGAGCTCCAGCACTTTGAAGGTTTTTGCAGTATCATTTCAGCACCTGCAACAAGCCACAACCCACAACATCATCACTCAACTACAGTTCACAAGCAAGATCTGTGACTGGTGTGCAGTACAAGCGCTACTGCAACGGAGTTACAAGAAGATTGGTTTATAACCAATATGAGAAGATTATGTACCTGAGGGGTATCACCACCATCAGCAGAGCACCATCTTGGGTTCGATTCCACCTCATCGTTGGTACTTGATGAAACGGTCTGGGAACCATGTGGGATTGGAGAAATTTCAGCCTCACAATCCAAGCAGGCACCCCAGTACCAGTTCAAGTCAGTACAGCAAGATCAAGATTCTGCGAAGAGTCTAGCACCCCTGAAGATAAAGAACCAATCAGCACGCTGGAAGCACAAGAACGAGTGACAAAAGTGACAAAATGTATAGGTTTATGTAAATGCAATATTCACGAGAGAGGCAACTTTGTCCCTCTCCTCATTGTCTTGTTTTGCTTTGGTTTGTGTCTAGTCTACTAGCCCTCTCCTGTGTTCTGTACTACCGACTTGGTTGCAAGAAAAGAACTAACCCGAGCTCTGTGAGAACGACTTTGTCAGCTCTACTGTCTAGCAAACGTGCCTGGACAATCCTCCAGTTCAGTACTAGATAGTACCACAGCTCAAGTAGCTACCATCTCCATTGAGCCGTGCTTCAGTACGACGGTCCAAGCCTGAAAACTTCATAGACCTACAGCACTATTGAGTTTCCAAGTACTGGTATCCAGTACCTCTAGACGCAGAATTGACTGTGCGGCGATCGGACTCTCGCTTCTGGACAGAACCTACCTACACCATAGGCCGTGTGATTTCTGGCTCGCCAGCTAAAATCCTACAATACGACATCGTCGCTTTTCAACAAAAAGAACTTTGGTGTTGATAACCCCGACGTTGTTTGAGTGATTGTCGGTAAATGCGCACTGCCAACTTTTCCCCGTCTACCCTGCAGGCCTGCACCGTTCGTTGGTCAATACAAAAATGGGAATATATCAGGGGGTCAGTTTTCAATTTACAAAGATTTGTCCTGCCAAGTTTTCTGAGCGAGAAAGAGAGAAAGTCACTCGCTCGCTCATGTTTGCACTGCTGTCACAACAGGTGGGCAGACAGACAGCATGGTCAAAGAGAAGAGAGGATTAGCGAGCACGCTGACCAAAAGAACAATAGCGAACCCTTTATCCCATAATCCTACTAAATCTATGGACGGGGAGAAACGAATAGGATGAAAATTACACACTCTTGGCAAATATGAGTCGCAGGTAGCGATACTGCTCAAACTAGTCATTCCTGGGTAACCTTTGAGTTTTGAGGCACTCAACTGCCTTCGGGGATTGAAAAGATTAGAACTGCAAGTGATGGCTTCCTCCCACATTTTGCAGACAAAAAGTTTGCGCACTACTTCACTGCAGAGAGAATCTTGGATTTTCTCAAGCACAAGCACTGCATTAAAAACATGAAAACCTATCACAAGGGAGGCGAAGCAATAGCCGCACTTTGTCCCAAAAAGTATAGACCAGATGCTATCGGCTGGATCGGTGGTAAACGCATTGTTATCGAAGTAATGGGCGATCGAAGCCATTGCTGTTCGATACATGTAAAAGATCCGGCTGAAAAGCATCCCATTCGAAAAGACAAGGATGGGCGGCTTTTATCTTATGGTGAAGTTGAGAAGAGGGACAATGCGCGGCTGAAATGGCTGAAAAACGAGTACAAAACAGATGTACTCGTGGTGTACATGTGCGAGTTTGACAGAGACTATATCAAACTCACTGGAGCACATCATCAGGAGTACATTGACTACTTGAAGCTGCATGGCTCATAAAAGCAACTGGATCACGAAACTATGACTGAAGCAGAACTACTACAACAAATCGCTAACAAGGAGATCCACGGATTTGTTCTGGCTGACTACTACTGTTCAGAGGAGCTGCATGCAAAGTGCGAACTGTTTCCACTGATTTTCAAGCACGCGACAATCTCCAGGGAAGATGTGGGCCCCATCATGCGAGCGTACCTGGAAAAGGCGAATCTTCTGAGGAAACCAAGACGCGAACTGATCAGCTCTCATTTTGGCAAGCAGCTGTTGGTGGCAACTAACCTGCTTCGCTTCTACCTGCGCATGGGAGTTAGGGTATGCAACATCACAAAGATAATCCAGTACGATCAAACCAGCGCTTTGAGGCCGATGGTGGAGAAAGCAGCCAAGCTGAGGTACAAAGCAACCAACAATGAGGAAAAGCTGTTGGGTCAGCTGCAGAAATCCTTGGTTGTCAGCTGCTATGGACGGTGCCTCGTCAATGCGAAGCACTTTACTGAAACACGATGTGTACCAGGCACCAAACTACTCAAGTACCTGTACGCACCATTCATCACCATCGATTTTGCTGGAGTTTTAGCGAGCAGTCAAGAGGAACTGTACGAGGTCAAGCGCTGGCCGAAGAGGATTCACTGGAACTCACCAGTTCAGATCGCTGCACAGATCCTCAACACATCCAAGCTGATCATGCTCAAACTCATGTACAACTTTATTCAGCCATGCTTCGATCCAAGAAGCTTCTGTCTATTTGCGAGCATGACTGATTCCCTCTCATTCGTTTGCTCTGAAGAAACACTGGAGAAATGGTTTGCGAACTGCGTGCTTCCAGAGAAGAAGCAGCAGTATGAAAAGTACCGCTACAAGTACATTGTACTGTTTGGCAACAACGAGAATGCAAGGAGGTCACGTTTTATTCCCGGTATTTTCCGGCAGGAATGGGCAGGCACGATCGCCATCGGAGTTGGAGCAAAATGCTACTGCATTGTGGATGATGATGTCATTGTG
Source organism: Epsilonema sp. ZAB3_2 (assembly GCA_030247985.1). Taxonomy (NCBI): domain Eukaryota; kingdom Metazoa; phylum Nematoda; class Chromadorea; order Desmodorida; family Epsilonematidae; genus Epsilonema; species Epsilonema sp. ZAB3_2. Next base: position 4,763 of record JASAMW010003637.1, read on the forward strand.
AAGTTAGCCGCCAGAGGACTGCCACATCGCTTGGCAAAGAAGATGACATGGCCCCAATTCCTGGATGTGGTGAGAAAACAAGAGAAAATTACCGTGGATATTCGCGGCTTTTCCTATGTAGCTGGTAAAATGTTGAGTGAACAGATGTCAAAGTGTCTTATTTCTCCAGTGTATATCAAGAGAGAGGTTATGGCAGATTGTTCAACCAAAACATTGTCATTGTAATTACTGGATTGTGTATATTTTATTTCTGCTAGTTGAGGGGGAACTTGTGTACACAGAAAATTATACAGTGAGTTGTGTATGTACACTAGTGGGAGGAACAGAAATGAATATAGACAATATGTGGAGGCGATATTTTTTAAAAACCATTTGCAAAAATAAATGTAAAAATATGAAAATTATTTTCTGTAAGCTAGTCTAGCTATTATTGTTTTAGCTTTGGAGAAAAAATGTGGGTACGGGAAATTGGCAAATGGGAAAAATGTTTATTGAAGCGCGCATGCGTGTGTATTTTGTTGCAACGCCATTTGCAAAAATAAATGGAAAAAAATATGAAAATTGTTTTTCAGTTAGCTAGTCTAGCTATTAAAAATAAATGTAAAAAATATGAAAATTGTATTTCTGTAAGCTAGTCTAGCTACGTATTAGCTTTGGCATGCGGGGTAGGGCGAATGGTATATTGAAGCGCGCCTATGCGCGCTGGGGGTGGTGGTGGTGGCGGCGCTATATCGCGCCGCCGGGTATGTGTGACGGAAGAATTCGCGACTTTGTCCATGCTTATTACTAAACTACGCAATGCGATAAAATGTGAGCCATTGCCACCCAACATATACTACTGTTGGTACGGTATGCATGCGGGATTTGAGAGAATCACGGCGTATGTAGTGGCGAAAGCAGGTGACGTACAATGGAGTACGGTACATCAGAAAGAAGGCTTCCAATTGGAATAGTAGTAGTTAGGTACATACAAACCAGCACCGCCCAGTGACATGCCGCCGTTAGAAGCGGCTCAATTTTTTACGTACGTAAAGCATAATTGGTTACTGTTGTTGTCCGTTCACTTATTACATTACGTACGTATATAGATAGCACTTTTCATGATTACGTATCCTTACGTATAGTGTGATGTATGGGTACTACAGTACTGTACATGTGTAAGTGGTCCAGCACTAACAAAATAATTTTTATGCCAGAGATGTTTTCAGTGCCAAGCACCCGCTATTAGCAGAGCTACAGAATTTAGGCTTCAACCTTATAGCACTAGTGTAATGGTGTTGTACCGTAGAATGCGCGGCGTGCGACTGACATCCAACACACGCACACATACAGACTTACGAGTGTCCTTTGAACAACCTGAACGCAATTCGGCTGTTTGCTTGAATTGAACTATGCTTGTGTTTGAGAGCTTTACCGTAAGGTACATAATTGTTGTATTTTGTATGTAAGGCTACAGTACGGATGCACTAACTAACACCACACAAAAAATAACTCAGGATCTAGCCAACGTAGCGCAAAGCGGTAAAAAATCTCTCGATAAGTTTCAGCGGGATTGAAAATAAAAAAAACCGCATGCGTCTACGTGCCCTCTGTGTCGAGAAATCGCCAATTTCCTTAAGTACTAAAAATGTACACTTTTTTGGATTATTCAACATAACTGAACAAGCCGCAAAAATTTTTTCATTAAAACTAGCCTATCCTATGTAAAATTTGGCGTAGATTTCAATAATAGTATCGTTGATCCAAAAAATTTAACCCCTACCCAAACATTTTCAAAAATATACAAATTTTGCAAAATTATATACTAGGGGTTAATTTTTTTTAAAACACCGATACTGTTTTTGAAATCTACACCAAATTTTACATAGGATAGGCTACTTTTAATGGAAAAGTTTTTGCGGCATTGTTCATTTATGTGGAATAATCGAAAAAAGTGTACCTTTTTAGTATATTTTCAGTACTTAAGGAAATTGGCGATTTCTCGACACAGAGGGCACGTAGACGCATGCGGTTTTTTTTTTATTTTCAATCCCGCTGAAACTTATCGAGAGATTTTTAACCGCTTTGCGATACGTTGGCTAGATCCTGAGTTATTTTTTGTGTGGTGTTAGTTTGTGCAGATCCGTACTGTAGGTAAATGCCGTATGCGTGAAGAACGAAGGTGTGTGATGAGAGACGTGTATACATTGCAAAAACAAGCGACAAGGAATACATACAGGGTGTCTCACATAGACCTACCTAACGACTCAGCCTTATAACTTCCGTATTACAGTAGATATCAAGCTGAAATTTTGTCCCCAGAAACCCAAGAATATACCATACTTTGTGGCAAAATTTGAGCGAGGTAGGTCAAGTAGGGTTGAAATTACGAGCTTGCGAAGTTGCGACCACTTTTTTCAAAATTTTGAAATTAGTGGTGCCACTATTGACCTCGACAGACCTTTGAAGTCTGTTATGGGTGGTAAATCGCCTGTATTTTTGAATCCTTTGTGTTCTGGACTGTGGTCATGTTCAGCCATTTTGTTTCGCCGTATTACCTCGTTGGACATAAGCTGCTTGACCATGCTGAGCAGAAGGTTCTTATCTCAAAGCCATGCCCAGTGCGGAAAATGATAAAAACAGGAAAATGTCTAAGCCTGTAATTTCGTTCGCTGTGGGCCTATTTGGTTCAAATTTAGCCACATAGTATGGTATATTCTTGGGTTTCTGGGGACAAAATTTCAGCTTGATATCTACTGTATTACGGAAGTTATAAGGCTGAGTCGTTGGGTAGGTCTACGTGAGACACCCTGTATTTACAAGTTTATTTGGCGGGTTAGGATAAAGACATTGGGTTGCGAAGACTGGCACAGAACAATGGAAACGACAGGAATGGTAGAGCAGTTAGTAAAGGCGAAGCTCGCACATAAAAGCAAAGTCACCCAAGGTTCCCACGAAACATAAACACAACAGAAAAGCGGACGAGTCTGTCCACATCTGACAGGCGGGTAGCTACCGTACCCCAAAGTATCGATAGAATAAAAGAGCGGCAGCTGGTCGGTCGAAGAAAGTCGTAAGTCAGCCGCCTCAGCTCCGAGCTGCCCAACTGTTCCAACTGCTCTCCGAGGCGCGAGTAGCCCCTTTTATTCGCCTCACAGAGCGCAGCTCAGTGGTATGTTTTTTCTCCAGACCTGTCACTCCGTAAGTGATGAATAGCGCCCTCTTTGTTTTGTATCATCCAAATCCAAAGCAAATTGCAGTATAAATTACTGTAATGACTCGTGTATAACCCCCCTTCGTGTATAACCCCCCTCGTATATAACCCCCCCAAATCGGCGACTAACGTCAATTGCACTCGTGTATAACCCCAGGGGGGTTATACACGAAGCATGCAAAAATCGGTAGAAATTGAAGGTTTTGCTAGCATGGAGAGATGTTTTTTAGCGTTTTCTAGCTAAAACAGAAGCTGTAATTGCCTTGTCAGGCAATTTTGAAGCATCTGCCATGTCATGAAGAGTACAAACAAGCCTAAATTACTAAGGCGGAAAAAATATTAGGCTCTAAACCCCACTTTTGATAAATGCACTCGTGTATAACCCCCCTTCGTGTATAACCCCCTCTCTTATATAACCCCCCAAATTGGCCACTAATTTTTTGACACCCCCATGGGGTTATACACGAATCATTACAGTAGTAGTGATCAGTAGTTAGTCTTAGCCGCAGGGTAGGTGAAATGAATCGTAAGCAAGTTCTTGGCCGCAGAGTAGGTGAAGCAAAACAGTCGGCGAAATGTATCTGTATGAGGTGTTAATGAGGGAAATGGATCGTAAGTAAGCTCTTGGCCGCAGAGTAGGTGAAGCAAAACAGTCGGCGAAATGTATCTGTATGAGGTGTCGATGAGGGCTTAGATCGCGCTTATTGAAGGCTGATCGGTGCCGGTCGGAGTCAGGTTGGTAGCGAAGCCAATCAGTTAGTAGCAGTCCGGGCTTGGTTAGCAACATAGCTCAATGAACTGAATAGCATTCCACAATGGTCGGTGTCAGCCATACCGGGATTCAAAACAAAGGTCTAATATGCACACAACACACACTACTTACAGTACATAGCAAGAAGCAGGCGCGATGCATCCACAATGTATACATATTTATACAATATACGTACGTACATATGTACAATAAACGTGATAAATTACATAATGTACTACATACATAATACCTACGTACATTAACGCAATATCTACATATATACGATAGGCACCCCAGACACCGTGCAAGCGTTATTACAATTTCATTATTCTTTTTCTTTTAATTATTGTTTTTCTCTTTTGTGGGGTGGGACATTTTCTTCTTTATTCTTTCCCATTTTATTTTTTCCCCTTTTATTTTATTTTTTTCCTACAAGACGGATGTACTGTGTAAACATAGTAGTAAGATGAGATTTTATTACTACTACTTGTTTCATCCTGTTCTTCAGTGTGTTGAAGAGCACTTCTCTGCAAATGCACCTTAGGTACCTTTTTATGGTCCAGCAGCCATTTTCCAAACATATTGGGACTTCCGCATTACATTGCTGACCAGTTTGCGATTTAACCCCTCCTGTACGCTGAGATATGGCTGTTGGTAGGCCCAATTTTCCCCCCACTTGCCCGCCACTTTTTTCAAAAATTCTTAACATCATTCTACTCCATTTTCTTCGCAGATTTCGGTTTGGGGCATGCCCCTTCGATATTTTGATGAATATGGCGTGATATAGTCCAAAACGCGGTAATTTTGGCTAATTTGATCATTTTCGGAAATTTTTATGGTGTATTCATCAAAATATCGAAGGGGCATGCCCCAAACCGAAATCTGCGAAGAAAATGGAGTAGAATGATGTTAAGAATTTTTGAAAAAAGTGGCGGGCAAGTGGGGGGAAAATTGGGCCTACCAACAGCCATATCTCAGCATACAGGAGGGGTTAAATTGCAAACTGGTCAGCAATGTAATGCGGAAGTCCCAATATGTTTGGAAAATGGCTGCTGGACCATAAAAAAGGTACCTAAGGTGCATTTCCAGAGAAGCGCTCTTCAACACACTGAAGAACAGGATGAAACAAGTAGTAATGCAAGTAAATAGTTAGTAGCAGTACTATTACAGACCATAAAATACAAAAGGATGCATGAAGCAGAACACATTATTGCACACAAAGTAACAGTGATGCTAAATAGAGATACATATAAATATTTTTAGGTACTGTAAAAAATAGTAGCGTGCGCAATAATGTGTTTACTTAGTGAAAAAGAGAAATACAGACGGATAACAGTAGTAGCACAATAATACAACATGGGTACAAGACTTTATTTACCTTGGTGAACTGTATAACAGCATGTAGTGTGTGTGTGGTGAGTGCGGCAGGATAACATGCAGTTAATAATAACCCTTTAGGAGGGAAAATTTTGGGTTGTAGGATTTTGAAAAAAAAGTCAGATCGTCCTACAAAGTGGATCCTCAAACTCGTATTTCGTTTTTGAACGAAAAAAATTAAAAATCTTTGATTTTGGAAGCAAAAAGTTCTGACTTGTTTCGAAACGCCGCATACAATTTGCCAAGAAAAATTTTTGTAAGCTTTTTTCAAAAATTTGAAAGATTTTACAAAATCCTATACAAAAATTTTCGAAACTTTAAGATATTCCTACATTTTGGCTCTTCAGGTTTTTATGAAAGATTATCTTACAAAAAATGGCGTTTCGAGAGATATTTTGGCTTCTCATAGGATAAACTATTTGGACGTTTTATCCTGAAAAAACCGTCTTACAAATTACCCGTTTAAGATTTTTTTTGCGTATCTGACAAAAGGGCGAAAAAGTCGGATAATTTGGGGGACCTGTTTTTTTGTAAGATAACAGTAAGGAGTTTTTTTTGAAGTAATAATGTAAGATAATGTAAAATATCTTGCGATTCGCCATGGTGGCAAATTCAAACTTGTTCACATATTACCTGTACTAACTAAACTCGTTCAACAGGTATGTACGTACGAAACGTACTATGTATGTATGTGTAGGTACTGAACTCGAACTAAACTCGTTCAACATGTACTGTATGTAACCGGAAACATGATCAAAACCGGAAAGCTAACAGAACCAGGCAAATTTGACAAGTGGCTTACATATGAACATATGACATGCTACATACCTACACATATACTGTATGTATAAAGGCCAATTACATACGTAAATACAACCTACATACATATGTATCAACAAAGGCACAGGCAAAGGTTCATACGTACAACCTACATACGTATCAACAAAGGCAAATTTACATAATCAAGGCAATTGCAAACACGTGCCACCTGTCTCCAATGAACATCTCAGTTGCACCCGAACTTGAACTACTTACCGCGCGCATATTCAAAGCATACTTACGAATAAACAGACCAAATTCAACAGTAACAGATCAAATTTTAACTTTGAAATGGCTGCATTAGTAGAGATGGGCCGAGACTCTCGGTCTCGTCGAAATCTCTCTTTTTGTTGTAATAATTACAAAATATAAAACATTAAAAAAAAAACTAAATAATAAAAACAAAAAAAAAAAAAAATTTTTATCAAAAAAAAATTTCCCCTCAGCATTAGTTGTTCAACAAGTCCATGAGATGAAATGAATAAACCTGACAAAACTGGCAGCCTTCAAGCTCATGACACAGACACACTGTAATACCCACTAAAAACATAGGGCACCAAAAATGCGCAACCAGGACCAGGAATACCCAAAATGCTAACTTTACCAAAAACTACCAGTTCAAAGTAAACTACTACCAGTATGACTAAATACCCTTCACAACAAAGGCACCATTTTGAAGGATATATACCCCAAAAGTAGGATATCCTCAAACGAGGCTGCTCACACAGTACGTACCGGGTTCGAACCCCCGGTAAGATTTGACAAAAGGATTGTTCAGGTAGCGTACTGTGGGGTAACCCACAGATGGGAAAATCCGGCCACCTAAGTTTCAGGGCTGCATATCTCAGCAACCAATGGACCATTTGAGACAAATATTATATCAATCGATTCCTTGAACTCTCCTCTTTCAAAACAGCTATTTGGTTCATCATTTGCTGCAGCAGCAAGTTCAAATGAGCTTAGGTGGCCAGGTATACCCTATGGCCCGGTTTACCCCACAGTACCCTAGGTGTTGCAATTATGTATACCTTCGAGAAAACCATCCAAAAAGTAGGATATCCTCAAACGAGGCTGCTCACACAGTACGTACCAGGTTCGAATCCCTGACAGATTTGTCAAAATTATTGCTCAGGTAGGGTACTGTGGGGTAAACCCGGCCATGGGAAAATCCGGCCACCTAAGTTTCAGGGCTGCATATCTCAGCAACCAATGGAGCGATTGAGACAAATATTACATCAATCGATTCCTTGAATCAATCGATTACATCAATCGATTAGCCAGCCAATGTGAACATGTGATTGGCATCCCGAAGCGAATGAAGGAAGACAATGGCACGTATGTATGCGCATTGCATCTTCGTCTTCGTTTTTACCACATACATATGTACAATAGTCTTCTTTCGTTCGCTTTGAGATGCCGATCACGTGATCACATCAACCGGCTAATCTAAATTATCGGACAAAAGTGGATAAACCATGTAGATAACCTAACAAAAACCTGCTCAGCACATGTTTGGAGGTGACCATTGGCAGTTAGGTGCAGCTTTAAGCTGCCTTGTTGATTGGATGGAATTGGAAATGGATTTTGATGGAATTGGATGGAATAGGGGTGGTTAACCAGCTTCATTATGCCCATGCCCACTCAGCCCTTGGGCTACCCGGAATTTAAAAAAGCGTCAGCGGAAACAGGGAAAAATTATTCACTCGACTGACGTTTCAGGCGGCCCACGAGTGGGCCGCGGGCTGAGCAGGGCTGAGCAGGCGAGGGCATTATGGAGCTGGTTAAGCCAGTCTGTCAAGCCATGCCCTGTGTTTGCCTTGCCATTCACTTTTGCACATTTGGGTAACGTCCATCTCCCTGCCACGTAAGCTGGACTGTTGAAGGATATCTAAAATACAATAAAATATCTGAAATTCATTTTTTAAATCCTTCATAATTTCTAATATCTTTAAAATAGACCACATTTTTGAAGGAAATCCTGCCACATGAAAATATCCTCAACAATTTGAAAGTTTTTTACAAGTCAGATATCAAAATTAAGGATTATTCGAAAATCATTCAACTCGCCAAAAATCCTTCAAAAAAATATCCTCACAGAATCCACTTTTTTGAACCAGAAAGCTATTTGCCAAGTCAGATATTTTTTGTAGGATATTTGACTTTTTCAGCCCAAAAATGAACCGAGAGTTGTAGGTTTTTTTCAAACATCCTACGCCTATTTGTAGGATCACATATGTGTGACATTTCCCACTTAAAGGGCTAAAGTGCATTACAGGATATCATGCATTTTTTGATTGTTCAAAAATAACAGAGAAATATAAATAGGATGCAACTGTAAAATGAAAGACAGAGTAGAGCAGGATGCAAGACAGTTGTTGATGAGTAGAGGTGCGCAATAACGAAGGTTATTGAGGTACATAGTATAATTTTGGAGCAGGGAACACAACGCATATGAGGCTGCCAATGAAACAGTGATATGCATGCAGTCGTTAGGGAATAAGTATGTCAGAAAATGCACTTGAATACGTCAAGGTACGTATATGGTTAAGGTCTCACACTATAGATCTCTGAGCCGTGGACTCCTGTACTACTAGTGAAGTATCTGGTGATATCTAATTCCAGCTGTTTTCACTTCCTGAGACCATACGATCATCCGTCTGTTTGTTTTCCGTTCGCTGTTTCCGCTCCAGTCGCGCTCTCTGCGCTCGCCTTCGTACTATGCAGGGACAACTGTCTATGCATGGACTTCTGGATAATTTGGTCCAGGTCTCTCCTGGGCCAACGAATGCGAGTTGAAAGGAGTTCAAGATATCATTCGAAAGCTTGTTACAAGATCTCTTTAACGCGCCATAGAGCGCCTCTTGAAACGGCCTCTCCGTGGCGCTATTCTTGATTGAAACGATAACTTTTTGAAACACGTTTTTCTTGGATAACTTTGCGTAGAGGCAACGTAGAGAGCCCATACCGATCATTCCTCTCATCGACGCGTTATTTCCGCATTTGAAAAATACCCATTTCCTTCCACCCAATCCATGGTTTTTGGGCGTTCTTCGTCGTGTCGCACTGCGCCGAATACAGAGCTTTGGCGCTGCCGTTTGGTTACGTTAGAGGAGGGTTGTTCTATATTTACTTAGTGTCACTTTTATCTTGCACACAACGCCTACGAGGAGCCTCAATTTGGCTCCGAACTATAGTGTAATTAAAGGGGATCAGTTTTAGACAGTTTCATATAATATAATGTGTAATTATGAAAAAGTTTTTCCAAAAGCGTTAAGTTATTAAAGTTGTGAAATCATATAGTAGGGGAGATGAGGGTTGTTGGAGACATTGTTTTTTAAAAAAAGAGAAGAAAAAGCAGGTTTGGTGGTGGTTAGAAAGAGGGTTAAGCCTATCTCGGTTCAGTATGTTAAGGAGTAATAAAATAAATTATGGGATAATAGAATTTTAGTATTAGGAATTTGGGTAAGGGGGAGAGAGTGGGTTCGGGAGTAGAGGATTAAGTTAAAATAGGTAGATTTAGTATAGAAAGACAGTTCTATTAATATAAAGTTTTTAAAAGCGTTGATAAAGGATATAGAGCGAGGAGAGGGTTTAGAAGTTTTTAACAAGGGTGTTGTTGCATATATGAAGAGATGAGTTTTTTAATGAAAGGATTATAAGTAGGTAAAGTTTACGTTCTGGGGTTAGATAAAAGTAATGCACAAAACGGAGGCATCGAGGACGCCTTTATTTTGGAACGGTGGTAGGTATAAGATTAATGAGGTGAGGTATAAGTATACGGACGTATTTATAGGCGAGCGAAGCGAAATTAGTACGTAAACCTTCACTATAGTAAGGAGTCCAGTCAAAATAGACTTAAAATAGTACTAGATTCAAGTCATTTTTGACATATTATTCCAACATAAATCACTTTATTCAGATATGGTTCCCTAAATACTAAACTACACCACATCCTCCTCTCACAGTTCATATTTATATTTCTCTTATTTTTGAAATCAAAAAATCAGAATCTTAATGATTTAGCTTTAAGTGGAAATACAAATTATCTACAATAGGGTAATTTTAAAAAACCAATTTTCATTTTTGGTGAAAAAGTCAAAATCCTAAAAATATCTACTTGGCAAATAGCTTTTGTTCAAAAAGTATTCTGTGAGGATATTTTTTGAAGGATTTTTGGCGATTGAATGATTTCGAATAATCTTAATTTATATCTGATTGTAAAAAACTTCAATGTTGAGGATTTTTCATGTGGCAGGATTTCTTCAAAAATGTTATTTTAAAATTTAGAAATTATGAAGGATTTAAAAAATAATTTCAATATTTATTGTATTTTAATATCCTTCACAGTCAGCTTACGGAGGATGATAAAGAAAAAAAAGAAAACACTTGAAGAGCTAAGCCCAAAGCCTCGCCTCTAGCTTAGCCCGGCACCGCCCTAAAGGAAATTTTTCCCGTTTCCCTGCGCTTTTACACCCAGCAGAGAACCACCCATTATCCAATTATCATCCATTTCCATCTAACAACAAGGAGCTTAAAGCTCACCTAACTGCAAGTCACTCAACATTCTGAGAGGTTTTAGGTTATCTACTTTATCCACTCATAATAGATTAGTTGATGTGATCACGTGATCGCATTCAAAGCGAACAAAGAAGACTATTGTACATAGTATGTGGTAAAAACGAAGACGAGATGCAAGCCAACAACGTGCCATTTTTCCTTCATCGCTTGGGACAACACATTTCACATTGGCTTAATCATTGATGTAATCGATTGATTCAAGGAATGATTGATGTAATATTTGTCTCAATCGCTCCATTGGTTGCTGAATGCAGCCCTGAAACTTAGGTGGCCGGATTTTCCCATGGCCGGGTTTACCCCACAGTACCCTACCTGAGCAATAATTTTGACAAATCTGTCAGGGATTCGAACCTGGTACGTACTGTGTGAGCAGCCTCGTTTGAGGATATCCTACTTTTTGGATGGTTTTCTCGAAGGTATACATAATTGCAACACCTAGGGTACTGTGGGGTAAACCGGGCCATAGGGTATACCTGGCCACCTAAGCTCATTTGAACTTGCTGCTGCAGCAAATGATGAACCAAATAGCTGTTTTGAAAGAGGAGAGTTCAAGGAATCGATTGATATAATATTTGTCTCAAATGGTCCATTGGTAGCTGAGATATGCAGCCCTGAAACTTAGGTGGCCGGATTTTCCCATGGCCGGGTTACCCCACAGTACGCTACCTGAACAATCCTTTTGTCAAATCTTACCGGGGGTTCGAACCCGGTACGTACTGTGTGAGCAGCCTCGTTTGAGGATATCCTACTTTTGGGGTATATATCCTTCAAAATGGTGCCTTTGTTGTGAAGGGTATTTAGTCATACTGGTAGTAGTTTACTTTGAACTGGTAGTTTTTGGTAAAGTTAGCATTTTGGGTATTCCTGGTCCTGGTTGCGCATTTTTGGTGCCCTATGTTTTTAGTGGGTATTACAGTGTGTCTGTGTCATGAGCTTGAAGGCTGCCAGTTTTGTCAGGTTTATTCATTTCATCTCATGGACTTGTTGAACAACTAATGCTAGTAATGCAGCCATTTCAAAGTTAAAATTTGATCTGTTACTGTTGAATTTGGTCTGTTTATTCGTAAGTATGCTTTGAATATGCGCGCGGTAAGTAGTTCAAGTTCGGGTGCAACTGAGATGTTCATTGGAGACAGGTGGCACGTGTTTGCAATTGCCTTGATTATGTAAATTTGCCTTTGTTGATACGTATGTAGGTTGTACGTATGAACCTTTGCCTGTGCCTTTGTTGATACATATGTATGTAGGTTGTATTTACGTATGTAATTGGCCTTTATACATACAGTATATGTGTAGGTATGTAGCATGTCATATGTTCATATGTAAGCCACTTGTCAAATTTGCCTGGTTCTGTTAGCTTTCCGGTTTTGATCATGTTTCCGGTTACATACAGTACATGTTGAACGAGTTTAGTTCGAGTTCAGTACCTACACATACATACATAGTACGTTTCGTACGTACATACCTGTTGAACGAGTTTAGTTAGTACAGGTAATATGTGAACAAGTTTGAATTTGCCACCATGGCGAATCGCAAGATATTTTACATTATCTTACATTATTACTTCAAAAAAAACTCCTTACTGTTATCTTACAAAAAAACAGGTCCCCCAAATTATCCGACTTTTTCGCCCTTTTGTCAGATACGCAAAAAAAATCTTAAACGGGTAATTTGTAAGACGGTTTTTTCAGGATAAAACGTCCAAATAGTTTATCCTATGAGAAGCCAAAATATCTCTCGAAACGCCATTTTTTGTAAGATAATCTTTCATAAAAACCTGAAGAGCCAAAATGTAGGAATATCTTAAAGTTTCGAAAATTTTTGTATAGGATTTTGTAAAATCTTTCAAATTTTTGAAAAAAGCTTACAAAAATTTTTCTTGGCAAATTGTATGCGGCGTTTCGAAACAAGTCAGAACTTTTTGCTTCCAAAATCAAAGATTTTTAATTTTTTTCGTTCAAAAACGAAATACGAGTTTGAGGATCCACTTTGTAGGACGATCTGACTTTTTTTTCAAAATCCTACAACCCAAAATTTTCCCTCCTAACCCTTTACGGTCAGCCCCGATCTCGGGGGGTCAAATCTCGGAGTTTTTTTCGCCGATCTCGGACTTTTTTCGGAGGTTGAGAATTTTATTTTGCTCAATCTCGGATTTTTGAAATTTTTCAAAATGGACGATCTCCAGATTTTTTGGCTTCACTACGGGAGATTGTAATTGCTCCATTTCTGATTTCTCCATCTATGATTTTTTTGCTATCGCAGTCATCTCGATTGTAGTTTTCGATCTCCGATGGAAAATGTGGAACGACGAATTACGATCTCGAGATTGATAACCTTCATCATGTGGATCTCCGAAAATTCAATTTTTTTGCCAATTGCGATCTCCAAGTTGCTGAGGTCAAGTATGGAATCTCCGAAAGAAAAGTTGAAATTTTGACTCAATCTCCACTTTTTTGCGGCACTTATGAATCTCCGAGGAAATCTCGGATATTGAAATTTGATTCTCTCATACGATCGCGAATGTTGTTCATGTAATATCGGTGCATGTCCGGCACAACAGGTAATACAATATTCAACATCAACTTTCATTCGCCGCAACATCCTCTCAATGATACAGTGGTTGCACAGTGGGTGTTCAATGACATCAATACATACGATTACACCAGGGAGTACACCGGTTGCAACAGACTGATAGCATAGCAGTACACTCATTTTCCATACAGTTGCAGCATTTTATCCCATTCCGGGTCTTTGCTGTTATCACTCAGAATCACCGTATCACCTCGACTCATGGCAGCCTTGATGATAGGAGGTGTTTCGCCTTTGCTCTGATGCTCGTGGATCGCCTGTGACAGATAGTACACCGGATCTCCGTTGACGAACATGGCGATGTAGGCTAAGTAGAAGTTGCCGGACTTAGAAAGCTGGGAATTCACCATTGAAATGATCGTGTCCTCCTCGGCTTCTGCAAGGGGAACAAATTTTTTAATACCCTTTCTTACAGCTTTAAGCGGTAGGAAACCAAATCATTGTAAGACCGCAGGTTTGTATATGTTACCTTGCTGAAAGAACAGATCGATGATTCGGCGTTCCTCTTTGTCCCATGTAGAATAGAAGCCGCCCCTGGGCATGCATCCCTTCGCAAGCACGGTGATGTCCTGACTCGGGAGGAAAGTCACGTAATGCTCAGGAATTTTTCTGAAAATTGTTTCTTGACTATTCATTGAATCGACTATGAGCATTTAATGACAATGTTGTGGTACGTGAGGAGATATCCAACCGGGGAAGATGAATCTCGGAATGGGTATAATATCAGTACCTGACGTGACAGATGTGCATGGTTCTCTGGAATCCTTTATCCACTAAGTACACCAGCACCTGTTCCCCCAGTTTGAACGTGCCGATCACCATTCCACGATACACCTATGCATGACATAGTACTGGTTTTGGAACGAGATAGAAAAGTCGATATATGCATGATGCGGAGATTTGAATTTTAATATTTAGAGATTGAAACTGATCATTTGGAGATTGTGCATGTCAGTTTTGGAGATTAGTGGTGTAGCAGATAGATTGATGAACTTACATCCTCGACCAAGCCGTCTAAGTATTCCACCACGGCAACGTAGAGTCCAGGCATGCAGTCTTTGATCTGCAGCACATGCTTCGCGTAGTTGGTGTGGTTCTCCGCACGCTGCATGTTGTTGTAGAAGTTTCCGAGTTTAACCATGGCCCGAGACAGCTGTTTAAGTTTCTCAAGCTTGCCTAGGTGAAGACCGAAGCTGATGCCTTTCCCAAACGACACGAGTCGGAGGGGTTCAGTCTGCAATAAAAAATTTCGTTTTCTTCTTTCAGAATCAGTGCACACAATATGTACAGTACGAATTCTGATGAGTAATCGACGAAAGAGGGCCATGTACCTTATCCTCAAGCAGTTCCTTTTCCATTCGTCGGGTGGCAATCGTTGCGGGCGGCATCACAACCTCATCACTGTCGCTGCTCGCCATTCTCACAGTTTGCATTCAATTATTTGGCTAAGCTGGAAAGTAAAGCCTGAAAAGTCACCTGAGAGCAATGTCAATACCACTGCGTTGTAATGCATATCGGTCCGAATAAAGACATGCAAACAGTATTGTTCTTGAGGTTTCATTGTAACCTCCATCTCAAGAGTTATGACTCTCCAGTTTTTCGAAAATTTCTTTACTTATGCATCAGAAAACAATCCATCAGGGCGTCTCATGCCTAACTCAAGCCTTGTGATACTGTTGGAAACAGCCGATGCAAAGCCCCACTTTACAAAAGGAGCATCGCCACATGCTCCTTTTCTCTCTTATTCCCTTCAGCCTGCAACATCGACACCTAAGCCTGCGTTTATTAGGAACTTTAGCAGGCCAGTGCCAGCCCGGGGGTCCATGCGTTCTGATCGAGTCAATCGGTTTGAACTCGATGTTTCCAGGGGGTGGCCTATCGTTTTGAAGCTTCTTGGAAGGATACTTCTTCAGCAGTCCATTGACAATAGCTGATAGAGTGTCCTACAGTTGAACAAGCATAAGCGCAATGTACACTTTTCGAGATTGAAAACATCTATGTGCGCGAATTATAAGCCCATTTTCGAGATTGGTGATCCTCACACAGCATTGGAAGAGGAGGATACCTGAGCGCGATATCTTCGCTTCTTCTCTCCCACAGGCATGCATCCTTTCACGATCACATGTGTGTTAGTCACTGCGGTCAGGAGACACTGAAAATAGGTAAACCGCTAGGTTCATAGGAACTGTATGTCGATTGATTGAGGATCTCAGTGCCTGTGCTTACATATTGAATGAGAGCCATATACCACCGGCGCTGGCGATATCTTCGGTTGACTTACTGATAAATGCATGCATTTCACTTTGTCTCAGCGCTACCAGGACTGTGAAATCACTTTAAGTGATTTTCCGTCACGCATAGCGGTTGCAGACAAACGACTGCATGCATTTACCAGTAAAATAGCAGCTGGTCTGCGAGATCCACTACAATGGGTAGAGGAAGCGTTATTTAGTGGTAAAAATTTGGAGATTGGAACAAGTACTAGAAATTTCAATATTGCGCTTGCAATCTCGCCCTCCAACTCTTCGTCTTACCACCTCCCATGTACTGATTGTAGAGGCCGATCGCATACGGTTGGCGTAAAGTTTTCTTTGTCCACTCCTTGGTCGTTTGATCGAGAACACGCCGTTTGCAATCTCGCCACCAATTGTCAACATCTGGCAGTCTGTGTAAAGCACATAGGATTACTCTTTGATGGGTATGACCTCTACTGCAATGCTCGTATGTGTTAGTAACTGTAGCTCAAAGTAACACTTACGAATGTAGAAGAATCACTGATTCCGAGTCCTTCCAATGGATAAGGGTAAGGTCATCGGTGAAGAGCGATCCTCCCTGGCCGCGCTTCAGAGCCTTGTGTATGGGTCCTTTCCGTTTACAGAAGTCGATTGGACAACCCCAGCTACCGGACATTGTCCCACAGCAGAAAACCCCACGCTCCTTCAGGGTTTTGAACAGACTGACCCGCGCATAAGCATTATCCACAAAAAGCCTGTGACTGAGATTGCAGTAAATGTAACACGCGAACTGCAGCTTTCGACTTTATGCTGATTTGCTAGGTCTCCTGTTGGGGTTTTTGCTTACTTGTATCCAGTGACGCCAGCCTTTTCAAGGGTGTTGATGACGTAGGCATCCTTTGTCCTGATGCTCGAATCTTTCTGTAGGAATGGAAAGTTCGCCCGATGACCTTTCTCGCTCGTGTGCACGATACCGGCCAGCACGTACCCAGACTTAGAATCCGCGACGCAGTAAAGCTGCAAAATGTCACATTACTAAAGATCAGCGAAGTATACTAGCGGCTATGGGTTCGATTCCCATGTTTATTAACACGGCACTCTGCCAAAGTAACCTTGATTCCAAGCGGATAGGCAGTGAATTGGCACTTTCAAGTCACAGTCTTGAAGCGTACAATCTCGAAATTGTCACTGCTATACTGTTCAAATGCGAAGAGGAAAGTTTTGATGGAAAGTTTGAGCAAATTATCAACATTTTGTTTTTTGGAGATTGAAAGTACGATTTTGGAGATTTATAAAAATAGGGTGGAGATTCATTATCAACATTTTGTTTTGGAGATTGAAATTATGACATTGGAGATTTATAAAAATAGGGTGGAGATTCATTGTGCCAATCCACTGCCTGTGAGGTTTGCCAGGAATCAGCTGCTTGTGAATCCATCGCCCTTTGTACGCAACCATAGTTTCATCGAAGGCTATGTTTTGTCCCGGCTGGTAGCAGTCCCTGAAGCCCTCATAGGTCAGCTCCATGAAATCCCTCAGCTTCCACAGTGGGTCGAAAGTCTCGTTGTCATTGCGATTGCTGTGACCAAGTTTTTCCGCTCGCTGCGTACTCACTGCATGTACTGACCGGAGTATCCGACTAAACCTGTAGTAGGACATGTGGCGGCGGAAGTTGGGAGTCGCCAAAAGATTGAGTAGAGCTTCGTAGAAGTACAGCTTATAGTCCTTCTTATTCGCGATTCCAGTACCCAGAAAAAGGGCAATCCACCGGATGAATTCAGGCATCTTCACAGGCTTCCAACTTTTTCCATACCTTTCAGCACCCCGTCGATTGGTCTCACGCATTAGAAGGGTTAGTGGCCGGCCCATCATTCGAATGAACAATGTCGCTGCGTCCGGTTTCGCCGTTAAACCAACAGGCCCTTCCTTCCTAGGTGGCGTAAAAGGAACGTCCTTGTAGACTCTGTTCTGCGTTCTCCACTCGCGACGATGCGCTTCATTCGCAGCCTTGTCAGCTGCTCGTGCATTGGCTGCTTCACCGGCATCACCAAGGTTTTCTTCGTCGACTGCATCGTCTGCGCCGTCTTCCTCCATGGCATAACCTACTGCAAAACCATTAAAGGAGCACGGAATATTTAGTGGCAGTACTTATTCTCCGAAGGAAGTGGCCACTGGAGCCATGACTTTTAAGTCACTGGGGTCTCGAAGGAAAAAAGCTAAATTTTCAACAAAAAAATTTATTCGCAACCATTACACATGCATCGAGATTGAGATTGAAATCGATCGAGATCGAGATTGAAAATGAAGGACCTGGAGATTGGTTACTAGTAGTAGTATTAGTGGAACGCCAGGTCTATGTAATCATTCATGAAGCGCCTATGTCTGATCATAGCAATCTCCATGCGAAACCCCTCTGAAGCAGTGAACTGGTTCATGGTCTCATCAATGGGTAAGTCTCGAGGATCCAATACGTTCCAGGTTTCGAACCAGGTGCGGGCCGCTCTAACCCATCGATATCTCTGTTGCTGTGATGCTGCATAGCAACGAGGCCATCGACAATGGCCTCTCACTCTCTGTCGCATGCTTTCCTGATTGATAGCTTACTCACCTGGGCTGAAAGAAACGTCACGCTATCGCATTTACACCGAAAGATGCTGGATCCAGCAGGAAGAAAGAATGGTAAAGCCGAAATTCAAGTTCTAATCTTTTGCTTTCCATATTTTCTTCTGCTGAATCCCCAAAAAGTCAGATAGGAAGAAAGTGCAGTTGTGCACTTGGAACAATGATTTGTCCCATATTCTAATCAAATGATTCAGCTTCAACAACATCAATGTTTACTACTGCCACGCATGAGCAGCTTTCGAATCTAACCCGAAAGTAAGGCATAAGTATAGTCGAAATGTAAGTAGTAAATGGATAATGAAGCAACTCCCATTGATACACACTAATAAGCGCATGCAATTGGTAAAAGAAGAAAGAAAAAAAAACAGTCTACCAAACGAAGTGATTGCGATCGCAGCGCATCACACGAAAAGGGTACAGTGCTATAGTTACAGTATGCTACTCTCCGAAAAAAATTTATCAATCTCGAATCACCCTCTGCTCACATTTCTTCCCCTATCTACTTTCCCGGAGGAGCAGCCAGGGCAGCGAGGAGCTAAACAAAGGGACAACCATGTTGAAGGAAACATATAGTAAATGCTCCTCTCCAACAGCATTTCATCCACATGTGATTACTACCTAACCTTCGCTCTGTCCATGGAGCCTTGGCGTTTCACCGGCGCCGCATCATCATCATCGGAGTCGTTGATGGCATACATCTGTTTTGCACCACGTGCCGGTGGAGCAGGGGTCTCCTTCGGTTTGTTCTTCTTCGATGGTGGTGGTGGGGCTTGTTCCTCCTTCTCCTCCTCCTCCTCGTCGTGCCTCTGAAAGCAAGTTTGACCAAGCAGTATCCCTACTTCAATCTCGGGTAAGCGAATTTACAATCTCCAAAAATCAAATGCTAAATTTCTAGCCAGGGCAAGCGGAACCTTTCGTTTCTTCCTCTTCTCTTTCTTGCCACCCTTTTTTGTTGCTGTATCATTGATAGCGGTGTCATCGATAACAATGACCTCCTGCTCCTCAACCACCACTGCTCTCTCCTACATAATATACGCAGATATGCCCGCCTAATGCACGTTAGTTGCAAGCACCGTGTCGTTTCTTACATCCTTCTTCTTCTTCTTCTTTTTCTTCTTCTCGCGCCCTTTCTTGGAGTCGGGATCACCGGACTGCATCCCGTCATCCTCCGCCTCCCCGACCTCCTCCATGCCATCTTCCTGTACAAGAAAAGGAAAGATTATATTCAGTCAGAAAAGGAGCAGTAATCGACTATAGCCTGACCACTCAGTGCATTATTTTTTAGTAGTGTCACCTTGCGCCTCTTCTTTTTCTTGTGTCGCTTTCCCCCGGTTAAATCTTCCTCATCTGGAGGTGGAGGTGATTCCTCGCGGTCTACCTGCTGATTCTTCACCTCGTCTCCAGCGGGTTCTTCCTCCTACGCAATGCAAAACAGGTAAGGTGCGTTAAAATACTTTGCACCATTTCCCTTCATTTATCAGAAAGGGCAGTCTAAGTCTGACCTTTTCCTGCTTTGCTTTCTTCTTCCCATTCTTCGGCGCTATGTTCTTTGCCTTCCCACCTACCACCTTCACCTCCGGCGTTTCCTGTTAATCAAACTTGGTTTTCCAAATGATACTGTTCCAATCTCAGTGTACGCGCAGTAAGTGAAGTGTAAAAAATTATCAATCTCCAAACTGAGAACTTAAATCTCGGACTATGTGCAGTGAATGACGGGTGTAGAAATGAACGGTGTACCTGCGGCAGTCCTCCGCCTGTGATATTCAGTCCTTCCGATTCATCAGGTACGCCGGCAGGAGCTCCACCAGTCTGAAAGGAATTTACAAATTTCAGTACATACACGCATCTTTGCATGCATCGAGAAGAGACATCGTCAACTTTCAATATGTATGTACTGTACCGAATTTTTCTTCCGCCTTCCTCTCCCAGTCCTGCCCATTCGGGGTAGCGGTGGTGGATGTCCTACTACCGTCTTCGTCGTTTCCAAAGGAGACTTCGCCGGTGGTTCGGGACGACTCCTAGTGCTTTGTCGCAGCGCTGGATTAGCAGCAGCTTTATCCGCTTTCAGCTGCTCCTGAACTCAGAAAATAGGAGATTGAAAGTAGGAGATTGAAAAGTAAGTTTTCGAGAGTGCTACATTATAATTTGCTTTCATATAATTTTGGCGAAATACCCTGGCTTTCTTCTTCATCATCTGCTCGTAGGCTTTTTTGGCTGCTGCTATTGCTTCGGGTGGCTGCAACAGTAACTAATCATGCATTTCACGTTCTTTCAAAGAACGAATGATAGAAGAACAGGAAATGTGACTTTTGCAGTGTGTCCAATACCAGATCCATTTCCTCAAAGGCAGGACTCGCGCTTTTGTCCAGCTGAGCCTTTTCGTCCGTCGCCTTCACCTTCACCACAACCTTCTTGATCGGAGGAGCAGTGGGTTTGGTCTCGGGTCGTTGGTGAGGCTTCTTCTTTCCCTTCGACGTCGTGGGTTTTCCGTCTTCGCTGGAGTCGGAGTCGAGGCTGTCGGAACTGGTATCTGGAAGAGAAGTGTAGGAACATTTTGTTCAACCGTATAGGGAATTGTAATCTCCAATACATCAATTATCAATCTCCGAGTACATAATGCTGTTGTAAAATAATTTTGAAAGGCACCTTCCGTGTCCGACTTGAGCTTCTGATACGTATGTTGCGATTTCAGCTGATCCTCCTTCGTCATTGCCTTCAACGGACTGAATGAAGGCGCCTTCTTTGCCGTTTTGCCATCGTTGTCCCCTTCGTTGGCATCAGGCGGCGGAGGGGTGATCTCTTCGAAGTCTCCACTCTCCAGCATGGCTGTAAGAAGCAAAGAACACATATCTCATTCACCAAGGCTTTCGATCAGCAATGATACATGTGGCTCAGCTTCGACTATCTCACTCAGAAAACACATGCATGGGTTTACTTGCCTGAAATCTCATCCTCTGAGGACCGATTTAAGCTGTAAAGCTCCTTCCCAGTTTTCTAAAAATGGCAGAAACCATTCAGGCACACTGTGGTAAGTAAAGCCCAAAAAATAGGAAAGGAAAAATATAATTTAAAAAGTCTATTCATTTCACTGGAGATTTCCAGGTGTCCTTGTAGTCGAGGTCAATCTCATTCATGTTCCGCGGCACCATTTCATCCAGCATGTCGTCGAATGCTTTGCAACGACTCAGGAAATCGTCCTCCACTGTCTCCGACCTGATGGGGAACTGGGCTTTCCAGTACCTATCCGCGAGTCGATTAGAAATCATCGAGACCATGGAACGAATCAGGTCACACAGCTCATCGTACTGCGGATTACCGGGGCCCCCCTGAGGAAGACGTGCATAGCAGCAGCTCACTACCAGCTGAATCGCCTAAACAAGGGGGTTGTGCGGGATTGAGAAGTCGGAGATTCAAAAAATAAAATTTGGAGATTGATGTGGTGCGGGTTGGAGATTGGAAAAAAAACCGCAACGAACCTCAGAGACTGCCTTTGGCAAGCAATGAAAAGCCGTCAGCGGATGTCGGAAGTAGTAGCAGGCCACGAAGAATCGATCTATCACCAGAATCTCTGCACCTTTGAGACTGATCTCGATTGTGATGAGGCGGTAAGCCAGACGACCCATGGCATCCTTTTGCGCAGCGCTGAAACCACCACGTTTCGGTCGCAGAAACACTCCCGCGCGAAGTTCCCACTCCAACAGAGAAATGCAGTAGAAGTGGGTGGGCGAATTCAGCGTCAGAGGTTCGGATGCCTTCTCGTACGTTCCGGCCCCACCTTCGCTCAGTGGGAACTCGTCGTGAAACGTGGCGGGCACGTCGATGTTGAAGTCACGCCAGCGATCGGCTCTTCCTGTCTTCACAATGCGTAGGGCCAGATTCTTCTTGTTGTAAGTCGCCGAAGATGGAATGAGACCAGTAGCATCCCTGTAGCGTCTGAGATTCCACGGAGATGGTGTGCTGGTTTCTTGTTCGGCCGGCGTAACTCTAGGATGAATGCTCCACACCGTTCCCCTTCGTCGTCTCCAAATTCCAACTTTGTCAGGATTTTCGGACCCATCGGAGGCAGGCCGAAGGAACTCGACACTTCTGTTGCAATCCTGCGATCTCCGAACCAGAGGACCAAGGTCCTTCGCGTCATCCGGCTTCCACATGTTACCAGGGTGAAGTAGCTGCGACCGCTCTTCATCCGATTGAGCCAGTAGGTCGTAATTTCCCACTTGGTTGGAGAAACTTGGACTAAACTCTTCCATAGCCAGCTTCTTAGAATCTAGATGGCCTCTAGGCTTTCGACCACGTCTTCCAGACAGTGGCGTATGCGGCGGCTTGCTAGTTCCATCCTTTTCTTCTAATTCCTCTTTTCCTTTCTTTTTCTTGCCCTTTCCGGGTTCCGTGGCGTCTCCTCCGAAACTTCCATCTTTCCTTCTCTTTCTTCTGTTGGGGTCGTCGTCATCGTCGTCATCCCCATTGCCACCACCTCCGGCCTGGCGTCGCCTGCCCACTCCTTTCACAGCTGATGATGGTCTCCCAGTTTGTCCCGTTCCGCTTTCCTTCTTCGTGGTTGACGACGACTGTGCCTGCTTTTTCCCACCGCCTCCACCCTTCGCACCGACGCGTTGTCTTCCACCTGATTCGGCAACGCGGTCACTCCCGCTGCTGAAACTACTTCCAGAAAAGTGCTGGTCGGACGGTATGAACAGATCTCCGCTTGATTTGCTATCAATCTCCAAGCTGCTTTCGGATACATTTCCCTGGCACGGCTTCTCATCTGCGGGTATCGCTGGACGTTTCTTCCCCCTCGCTGGACCCTGCTGAGAACCGCTAGTAATTCCTTGAAAATGTTCTCCAAACTCCGCGAAATCACCAGGGAGAAGCTTACGCACCTTTGGCCACAGCTGAATCCAGTCACCATTGCAGTCCTGACCGAACGCTGGATGTTTCTGTGGAGTTACAGATGAATCCCAATGAACGCGTAGTGGGCGTATAACCAAATTCTGCCAAAATTTCCTCGGTTTCCCCACCAAATCCGCAACTAACGACTCGAGGCGTCTGATGTGGATATCGCTGGAGATTGGTGTGGAGCTGAACTTGGGGCAGAACTCAGTGCTGGGATCCATGTTTGCAACGTCGGTCGAAACCCTACCCGTCTTTTTCGACTTTGGAGAGGTCATATTTTTAAGACAATCCTCTCCAACCAAAATGGGTTCAGCTGTGGAAGACTCGACGCCTAGTAAAAACAACTTTTGAAGCTGAGAGTTCGAAATACACTGCTCGATTACTGCCCCCCCCCTACCATACCATTAAAAAAAAATGTTCTCAAAAAATCAGCTAGCGCTCAACCTACCTACAAGGGCATACTGGGCCACTATGCCAAAGACAACTAAAGTGATGTTGTTACCATCTTCCATCGGAGCGGCATCCGCATCGACTTCCTGACCCGATGACTGCCCAATCTTTCTGATGAGCTTGGTCACAGCTGAACACATCCGGCCACTCTGTTCCGTCACCTTGTCGGTAGCCGTCACGACTCTTCGCAGGATTTTTCTCATTTTTGAGTCACTCTGAAAAGCAAGATAGCGTTTTTAAAATCTCCATCCAACAGTTTTCAATCTCCGATTCTTCCAAAAAATCGTTTTTAAAATCTCCATCCAACAGTTTTCAATCTCCGATTTTTCCAAAAATTATCGCTTACAATGCGCACAGTGGCTAGTTCTATACATCGCTTACAATGCGCACAGTGGCTAGTTCTATACAGTCAATTGCATAGCGCCTCATGCCTACCATACCGTAATGCATCCATACCTTTTCCCGACGCTCCCGGTCTCGCAGATTCTCCTCACTCTGGCTCATCAGAATGGCCATTTGGTTGGAAAGGGTGGCCAGAGATGTTACAGCATCATCCATGGTTTTGGTGGTCCGTGCAGACACGTGAAGGTTCGCGTTGGCCTCATCACCACCGAGAGCTGCAGTCACAGACAACTCTGCCTGCTCTGCTCGTTCAGCTGCTTGCGCCACCGCTTTTGGTCCAGTCGCCTGCAAAATATTGAATGCAAAGAAACATGCACGTTATATGGGGGACATTTCGATTGCAACATGCAACGTGACATTTCGATTGCAACACGATTGCAACAGTCTTATTGCAACATGAAGTATCCACGTACCATTCCGCCTTTCGCTGTTTTCGCGATTGATGCGATTGTTGCGTCGATTTTTTCCTTCTGGGCGATGGCTTCGGCTTCCTTCTGCTTCACTGCCTCCGCCTTTAACCGCTCCGCTTCTTCCTCGACAGCTTTCTGCGTCGCGATAGCACCCTCCCCGTTCAGCATATCCTGCTAAAAAGGGAGAGAAATAAAAAGAAACAGTCACCGATCTATCAATCCTTGACCTCTTATTTCACAATAAGAAAAATTATCAAACTCAGGCTTCTTATTTACAATCTCTAAAGAAAATAATGCATTGTCATAAGTTACTTACATCTCTGAGTGGGTCGTCTGGGATTCCTGGCTGTGCCCCGCTCCTCTGTCCACTGCTTGCAGTCTCCACCGTCGCCAGGATCGCGTTACCACCGGTAGCATCTGCCTGTTCCTCCACGCTAGGTGCCGGCTTGCCTGGAGCCTTTCCGGTGTCCTGACTGAGCTGAAGAGATCGCGCCACATTCCTCTTCCTCTGATTCAGTAACTGGCGCCTTCTCTGAGAAGTGGTCTCGATAGTACTGATCAGATGATCCGCTGAAAATCAAAACATACTTATGCCTGGACACCTTCTCAGCTCAGTTCAGCCCAGGCACTGAGATGTCTACTATGTACCTTCAGTACCTTGAGGCATGCTTATACCCAATCTCGAAACCGAACATTTTCAATCTCCGATATCCTTACTATCAGTCTCCAAAAAATAACTGATGCTTTCCTTACTAATAAGAAGTAAATTACAATCTCCGCTACAGAGAGAGTATATGTTCTGTTATACTTACTTCCGAGAACACTCATTGCTTCGACCGTTTTCGGCTCCTTGAGTAACTCGAAAAACGGGACGATGGCCAGAGATGCCGGGAGACCCGCGTACTGGGCAGGCGTACCGCGGTTTTTGGGGACCTTCTTCACGTCCGTTATGCTGTCGTAGGACAGGTAGAGCCGCTTTCCGGACTTGTGCAGACACCATACGACGCCGTAGGCGGGACACAGCAGCTCAGCCACTAAGTAGTGACCCCTGACCTCCAGCACGTGAGTGGCTTCCTGCATCTAAAAAAATTACCAAATACAGTGCAAAAAACAGGCAAACTATGCGAGTATGAAATTCAAAAGACGAAGGTATTCGATGCGATGCGATTCGATGCAATAATCGTACGTTGTTGATTTTTTGTGCGATTTCCATTTTGACGAGGTATGTCTGATTCGCCACGTCCGCTTCACCGGGCAGCATTGCGCTCGTATCCACCTTCCGCGGATAAGGATGGGCGGGGTAGCGCTGCAGACGCCACTGGGGCCACCAGTGACTGCGAAACGTCTTCCAGTTCTCCAGCTTCAGTTCCAGCTGATACTCCCACGCAGACCAGCGGAAAAGATGACCCTCCTTCAAGCGCTCAGCTGCTTCTGCCCGTTGGAAGCCCAAACTGCGATCACTGTCGTCGCAAGTGCGTCGACGCTAAAATAAATATAAGTTTCAGGAATAAGGCCACATGCCAAGGGAGGGACAGTCGGTGCGCAAACTGAACCTACACTTTCGATAAATGAAGCTGCTATCAATCTCGAACACACCTATTTTCAATCTCCGAAACCCTTTCCTTTCAATCTCCAACTAATACAGAAATCGTAAATATATTGTGAGACCAAATGTCGTTTTATTTGTGAACTACTCACAGTAGCAACGCATGCATTTGCAATGCATGCAACACAATGAATCCAGCTTACAGCTATCATGACGCCTTTGGTCCAACGCCGCCTCTGCGTGTTATGGAACTGAACTACGTCACCCACATCGAACCGGGGAGTGGCGAGAGACGGGTCAGTCGCGGGTTCGAAAGTCATCACACTCTCCGAAGTGAGCGACTCCTTGGGGAAGCCAACGTCATCAGTAGCTCCAGGCGCATTCCAGTCATAGCAAGGCTTCACAGCACCAGAAGCCTGCAGTCTCGTGGTTCTCTTCTATGAAAGGGACGCAATAAAAAGTTAAATTCTACAACTCACCAATAGAGAACAAGAGCGGTTAGCTACCGCCTTTAGTTGCGACAGTAATAACTTTGCTAACAGAAATGAAAGAAAAGCATAATTCGCTTACAGAGCCCTCCATTGCTTGATTGCCTGCTGCCTCCTTATTTGTACGCTCCACAATAGCAGCTTCAGATTCCGATGGAATGGGCTGCTCAGTCTGCTTCTCCACGGCTTTCATTTTCTCCTGTTCCGCCAGAACTTCAGGAGGCGTCAGAGCAGACACGTCTCCGTTGCTGTCCATTCGCTAAAAATGAAGAACAGACCAGCCTGCAGGTATCGCAAAATTCCACAGTGACAAAGCTCAACCTAGGCATGTGCTAGGAGACCAAAGGTTGTCACCTACTCATTCAAACCGGGGAATCAACCTATACTTATACAACGGCACTACCGGGCCATAGGCATACATACGTACTACATAGAGATGCGAGCGAACATATTTTCGCGAGCCCGAAGCGCATTTGCGATAGAAATGCGCACGTAACGATGGCCATTGCATTTTATTGCCTTCCACATCAAAAAACTTTTATGATGATAGCGGGCGCATTGGGACAAACTGTAGGGGACAATAGATTGGAAAAAAATCAGCGCACCTGACTGTCGCTGCTCTTCTGCCCATGTTCCTCTCGCTCCTGCTGAGCTCCTCCTCTGAGCCCCTGCTGTTCTCTGTTCTCCGCCTCCTGACCCGGTTCACCACTACCAGCGGGCTCTTTGTTGTCATCGGGAGGAATGACTGCAAATTCCTGCAAAAAAAACCAATAAGGAAAGCCATTACATTCTTTCACTATTTCTTCCGATCACAGACAACAAAGCCGATCCGCAGGAATGACCATGATCAAATTTTACACAAGCATTCTAACACACAAATATTACCGCGACTTTGGCCATCTCCTCATCAGGTTTCGACATGATCAAGCTGCGATTCCGTGCACAGATTCTGCCAGGCTCATTGGAGGGATTGCCCCAACTGTGAAACAAAAGCACTTCGTTCTCAGTGAGTTTTCCGATTACCAGCTATGAAGCCCCGAATTAGGTTGCTTATCAAGACGCTTACCAACTCGGAGCAACAGACCGCGGCGGAACCTCGTACATCAACGCCACACTGACGCAAGCTTGAGGATACCTGAGGTAAACTCAGAACTTCCAGCAATACTCCTGGATGGCGCACAACAAAGGATAAGCAATCAATAAATAAGCAGTAATGAATCTCGAAAGTAAAATTAAAAACTGGCATAGAACATATACAATCTCCAACCCACCCTACATCAATCTCCAACCAAAACTACATCAATCTCCAACCCACTATACATAAAATCTCCAACTCTACGTGTCGATCGGTCAATGGCTATCAGCCGTAATAAGCGTGAGAAATTACCGGTATAAAAGGCAAATCTGATTCATCGATCCGGCGCTGAAAGGAAGCCTGAATTTGGTCCTCGCTATCACCGATGCCCTTTTCCGGTTCGGTTTCCTTCTCTCGAGTTACTTTTCAACTGGAGATTGCATATGTGCATCGCAATCCAGTACGTAATGCTGAAGAGCATAAAAAAATTGGCGGGAAATTCGAACCTGCTCATGCTTGTTCTACACGTACGTACAACGTACGTCGTTGGTTGTTATGGTAAGAAACGGCTGCACACACAAATGAAACAAATAAATTGACAGCGTGTACATAACGAATTTGCATAAAGCTGCAAAAGTTATAAAAATAAAATAATAAAGGGGGAAATGACATAAGCAACCCGCTATTTAAGCAAAACGCTACCAAAGTAATCATGGAAATAAGCTATTATTCTCCCACATCAAGCTCACCCCTTTTATTATGCTTAATTAGCATAATTGCTATGCTAAGCTAATTTCCATGAAAACAAAGGAAGCATAACTACAGGAAATGCGGAACAATAAATAACATGCACCAAAAAATATGTACATAATTTCTTACAATGTGCCGCTTCCTTCCTGATTGATAAAGAGCCAATTAAGGATCAATTATCCCGCTTGTTTATTTTCTTTTGACAACAAAGAAGATGACCGACTAGTGTTGAGCAAACAACACGTTCTATTATACATACCGCAGGGAGCTGTGTGTTGTGTACAACACACGCAGCCGCTTAGGGCGCAGCACACACACGCAGACACACAGCACATAGACACAAACAGGCAGCAGCGGCCTTCCACTGCAGGCAGGCAGCCTAAACACACACTGCGCAAGCGAATACTCTTTTCCATAAACTTCGTAATAAAGAAACACGTCCATCACATACGTAATATAAGACACGGTAACGGCTGTGCACCATAATATCAATCTCCGAACTAAATTTATAAATCTCCAGCGAAATTAACATGAATCTCCAAAGTCCGCAAATAGCAACAACCAAAGACTAAAAATTTTTGTTGACGATCGCTTACAAACAAAAGTTGAATCTCCAAAATTTTTCTTTACGTTCTTGTTGACGATCGCTAACAAACAAAAGTTCAATCTCCAGGATACAAATCTCCATGAAGCTTAAAAAAATCTCTGACACAAACATTACTATCCGTACATACGCGCATCAAACTCCAGCAAACGCATTACAATAGAAAACTTACGCGCCAGCAGGTAAAAATCCGGTAAAAGGATATGATCTCCAACTCGTACCAAAAAATAAAAAAATAAAAATAGGTCCAACCAGAGAATTGAAAACGGGCCATTATTGTACCAGACAGTAGCGCTAACCACTAAGCTACGCCCGCTGACACTTCTACTTACTAAAGTACCAGCTATATAAGTAGCCCTAAAGTATACAATCTCCAATCTAAAGTATACAATCTCCGAAGCTGCCACCACCTGTCATCAGCACTTGCTCACGATCGCGAACGTATACGACATCAATCTCAGAGAAATCAAACAAATCTTCACACATTCAATTACAATCTCCGCCCACAATTACACTCTCCACCACAATTACAATCTCCATCCAACGAGCTAAAAAAAGGCCCTATGAATCTCGACCTTATTAAAATAGAATCTCCACAACCCTCTGTATGAATATCCGGAGAATCAATCTCCGAATCTCCGAGATGAATCTCGAATATGTGTTTTAGAATTTCAAACAACAATCTCAAATAAAAAATAATCTCAAAATGGATCTCAGCTTCGTCGGAGATTGAGTCCTGATTGTGTCGAGATTGAGAGCATTTCAAAAAACCGAGGCTCGGTTGGTTTGCGTGTGGGGTGGAGGGTTTCTTCGAAGGGTAGGGTTTCCCCCCCCCTATTAGCGGGTTCTTTTTGCTTTTCTTTTTTTTTAGATCTATATTTTGTTTTTTTTGTTTTTTTTTTTTTTTCTTTTTGTTGTGTTTTTTTTTTTTTTCTTTTGTGTTTGCCTGGTCTTTTGGTCACTGGTCAGAACCCACCCCAAGGGACCAAAAAAAGAAAAAAAAGAGGACGGTTGAGAGTGATACCCATCTGAGGAGGAAAAAAACCCGGGATGAGGAGGTGAGATCTAAAACGTCCCCCAGCAGGGTAGAAACACTTTCTTCCTCGAGCTGAGGGGACAGTAGAGTTTCTTCTAGGGGACAGAGGGGAGCAAGGCTGCTTCTCGCCTTGATGACCAAGATCGAAAATCGGAGAGAGAGAAGGCAGTCAGAAACAATAGGCAGATTAACTCAAGTGGCTGCCCGTCGTTTGCACGTGAACAGCCTGAGGGTGACCTCTGTTGACATGACCCATGACCGCTGACCAGTCAGAAAAACAGGGCAGGCAGGATATTATGCGTGGAAGTCTAGCGGTGTCCTTGCCTAATGGTCTTTGAACGCAATGGATTTTCTTTACATAGAACGGACGACATCAAAGTAAAAAGAAAAACAGCCACATGTTTTGTATCACACAGTCAGGCAAACACAATGCCAGAGCTTACTTTCAGGGTTTCATGATGAATGGCCGAAAATTGGAGTAGCCTACATACCGAAAAAGTTTGAATTTTACAAATCTATTTTCGTTCATAAAACCCCAAATTAATAAAAAACTAAAACTGAAACCGAAAGCAACTCCAAAAATCGGGTTGAAAAACCTAAAAATTTCTTGTCACCTTTACATACTTTGTCAAAGGATTCATAAAATATTCAGTCTTTGCACATAACATAAGTATTTTACTTTCGCCAGCCACCTTCTCTTGCTCTTCTGTTCTTTCATATACGATAGTAAGTAACCTTTTTTTGCTTTAGTATAATGTAATGTACTAAACTAAACTTACCATGAGGCGACCTTAACGGAATTTATCATCCTAATACCACATTTAGTCTTTTATACCGTCTAAAAAACTAATATCCTTTAGTAGGTAGTAGTACTCTCTTATGTTATGTCATGAATGAGGGTCCTTTTTTCCTCCCCCTCCCTTTTCTCCTATTGTTCTCACCATAAAGGAAGGATACCGGAGCCCCCCTCCCCCTAATCCCCCCAGCCGGAGAAAGTGTTTCTCACCCTGATTAGATCACCTCCTCAGGGGGAATAGGTGGTGTTTTGGGTAAGGGGAGGGGGGGGGGTAGCGACGAGAGTGAGAGGGTATCTCAAATTACAGGGAGTAGATATAGGGGGTGTGGTTTTATATATAATATTAGGTAAACCAAAAATCAGGGTTGGGGATTTCTAGGGGGGGGGCTTAGGGTGGGGGAGGAGTTTTTCTTGTAATGGATTTTAAATTTTTTAGGAAGCTTCCTAAAATTCGACACTAAAAAAGGATAAGAGGGAATTTCATATTTTATCCGAAAATTTTTCCGTTTAGTCCACAGTTATTTAGTTTAGTACATTACATGTACGTACGTGCAATGAAAGGCGAAAAAACAACAGGGTTACTTAACACTATCATCATGAAAGAACAAAGAATGGAGCAAGAGAAGGTGGCTGGCGAAAGAAAAATCATATCATCAGTTATGTGCAAAACTGAATATTTTATACATCTTTGACGACCAAGCAAGTTAAAGGTGACAAGAAATTTTAGGTTTTTCAAATCCCGATTTTTGGAGTCTTTTCGGTTTCAGTTTTAGTTGTTTTCAAATTATTGGGTTTTATGAAACCAAAACTAGAGTTTTAAAATTCAAATTTTACAGTACTCCAAATTTTGCATTCTCATGAAACCCTAAAGTAAGCTCGGCATTGTGTTTGCCACTGTGTGAACAAAACATGTGGCTGTTTTTCTTTTTACTTTGATGTCGTCCGTTCTATGCCAGTAAAGAAAATCCATTCTTCAAGACCCAGGAGGCACCGCAGACTTCACGATAATATCCTGCCTGCCCTGTTTTTCTGACTGTAGTATGGCATTAAATCCCCTCTCGGCAGGGCCTTATTATCTCCTATTTTTCTCTCCTTCTCTCTCTCCGATTTTCATCTTGGTCATCAAGGCAGAGCAGCCTTGCTCCCCTCGTCCCCTAGAAAACTCTCTGTCCCCTCCTCAGGAGAAGTGTTTCTCACCCTGGGGACGTTTGATCTCACCTCCTCAGTAGTCTTAGCCGCAGGGTAGGTGAAATGAATCGTAAGCAAGTTCTTGCCCAGAGTAGGTGAAGCAAAACAGTCGGCGAAATGTATCTGTATGAGGTGTTAATGAGGGAAATGATCGTAAGTAAGCTCTTGCCGCAGAGTAGGTGAAGCAAAACAGTCGGCGAAATGTATCTGTATGAGGTGTCGATGAGCTTAATCGCGCTTATTAAGGCTGATCGTGCCGGTCGGAGTCAGGTTGGTAGCGAAGCCATCATAGTAAGTCGGTGGTTAGCAAAAGCTCAATAACTGAATACATTCCACAAGGTCTTAGCCACGATTCAAAACAAATCTAATATGAACAACAACATACTTAAGTACATACAAGAAGCAGGCGCGATATCCACAATTATACATATTTATACAATATACTAGTAATATGTACAATAAACATAAATTACATATTACTACATACATAATACCTAGTAATAACGCAATATCTACATATATACGATAGCACCCAGACACCGTGCAGCTTATTACAATTTCTTATTCTTTTTCTTTTAATTATTGTTTTTCTCTTTTGTGGGGTGGGACATTTTCTTCTTTATTCTTTCCCATTTTATTTTTTCCCCTTTTATTTTTTTTTTCCTACAAGACGGATGTACTGTGTAAACATAGTAGTAAGTGAGATTTTTCTCTACTTTCACTGTTCTTCATGTGTTGAAGAGCACTCTCTGCACTTAGCTTCCAATTTCGTCTTACTTTAACCCCTCCTTACTATTAGGCTTTTTCCTCATTTCAAAATTCTTATCATTCTCTTTTTTATTTCGTTGGGGCATGCCCCTTCGATATTTTGATGAATATGGCGTGATATAGTCCAAAACTATTTTCTTTTATCATTTTCGGAATTTTTATTGTATTCATCAAAATTCAAGGGCATGCCCCAACGAACTCGAAGAAAATGAGTAGAATGATGTTAAGAATTTTTGAAAAAAGTGGCGGCAAGGGGGAAAATGGGTACCACAGTATCTCACATAAGAGGGGTTAAACAAACGTCACAATACGAATCCAATGTTTGGAAAACTCTGACAAAAAACTAATTTCAGAGAGCGCTCTAACACACTAAGAACAGGATAAACAAGTAGTAACAAGAAAAGTATAGAGTACTATTACAGACCATAAAATACAAAAGGTGATAAGCAGAACACATATTGAACAAAGTAACAGTGATGCTAAATAGAATACATATAAATATTTTTAGGTACTGTAAAAAATAGTAGCGTGCGCAATAATGTGTTTACTTAGTGAAAAAGAGAAATACAGACGGATAACAGTAGTAGCACAATAATACAACATGGGTACAAGACTTTATTTACCTTGGTGAACTGTATAACAGCATGTAGTGTGTGTGTGGTGAGTGCGGCAGGATAACATGCAGTTAATAATAACCCTTTAGCCCTTTACGGTCAGAGTGGGACACATGTGTCCCCTACACGATCTCCCAGCAATCTCGGCCGTTTTTTGAGCAATCTCCAAAACGCTCGGAGATCTCTCGGACGGTTTTTTTGAGAAATGCCTCTCAATCTCGGATCACAATTTCAGCGGATCTCAATCTCCGACGAAGGCTTTGGAGATCCATTTTGGAGATTGATTTTTTAGTTTTGGAGATTGGTTGTTTGAAATTCTAAAACACATATTCGGAGATTCATACTCGGAGATTCGGAGATTGATTCTCCGGATATTCATACAGAGGGTTGTGGAGATTCTATTTTAATAAGGTCGAGATTCATAGGGTCCTTTTTTTAGCTCGTTGGATGGAGATTGTAATTGTGGGTGGAGAGTGTAATTGTGGGCGGAGATTGTAATTGAATGTGTGAAGATTTGTTTGATTTCTCTGAGATTGATGTCGTATACGTTCGCGATCGTGAGCAAGTGCTGATGACAGGTGGTGGCAGCTTCGGAGATTGTATACTTTAGATTGGAGATTGTATACTTTAGGGCTACTTATATAGCTGGTACTTTAGCTAAGTAGAAGTGTCAGCGGGCGTAGCTTAGTGGTTAGCGCTACTGTCTGGTACAATAATGGCCCGTTTTCAATTCTCTGGTTGGACCTATTTTTATTTTTTTATTTTTTGGTACGAGTTGGAGATTCATATCCTTTTACCGGATTTTTACCTGCTGGCGCGTAAGTTTTCTATTGTAATGCGTTTGCTGGAGTTTGATGCGCGTATGTACGGATAGTAATGTTTGTGTCAGAGATTTTTTTAAGCTTCATGGAGATTTGTATCCTGGAGATTGAACTTTTGTTTGTTAGCGATCGTCAACAAGAACGTAAAGAAAAATTTTGGAGATTCAACTTTTGTTTGTAAGCGATCGTCAACAAAAATTTTTAGTCTTTGGTTGTTGCTATTTGCGGACTTTGGAGATTCATGTTAATTTCGCTGGAGATTTATAAATTTAGTTCGGAGATTGATATTATGGTGCACAGCCGTTACCGTGTCTTATATTACGTATGTGATGGACGTGTTTTCTTTATTACGAAGTTTATGGAAAAGAGTATTACGCTTGCGCAGTGTGTGTTTAGGCTGCCTGCCTGCAGTGGACAGGCCGGCTGCCCTGCCTGTTTGTGTCTATGTGCTGTGTGTCTGCGTGTGTGTGCTGCGTCCCTGCCACAGCGGCTGCGTGTGTTGTACACAACACACAGCTCCCTGCGGTATGTTATAATAGAACGTGTTGTTTGCTCAACACTAGTCGGTCATCTTCTTTGTTGTCAAAAGAAAATAAACAAGCGGGATAATTGATCACTTAATTGGCTCTTTATCAATCAGGAAGGAAGCGGCACATTGTAAGAAATTATGTACATATTTTTTGGTGCATGTTATTTATTGTTCCGCATTTCCTGTAGTTATGCTTCCTTTGTTTTCATGGAAATTAGCTTAGCATAGCAATTATGCTAATTAAGCATAATAAAAGGGGTGAACTTGATGTGGGAGAATAATAGCTTATTTCCATGATTACTTTGGTAGCGTTTTGCTTAAATAGCGGGTTGCTTATGTCATTTCCCCCTTTATTATTTTATTTTTATAACTTTTGCAGCTTTATGCAAATTCGTTATGTACACGCTGTTCAATTTATTTGTTTCATTTGTGTGTGCCAGCCGTTTCTTACCATAACAACCAACGTACGTACGTTGTACGTACGTGTAGAACAAGCATGAGCAGGTTCGAATTTTCCCGCCAATTTTTTTATGCTTCTTTCAGCATTACGTACTGGATTGCGTATGCACATATGCAATCTCCAGTTGACAAAGTTCAATCTCGAGAGAAGGAAACCGAACCGGAAAAGGGCATCGGTGATAGCGAGGACCAAATTCAGGCTTCCTTTCAGCGCCGGATCGATGAATCAGATTTGCCTTTTATACCGGTAATTTCTCACGCTTATTACGGCTGATAGCCATTGACCGATCGACACGTAGAGTTGGAGATTTTATGTATAGTGGGTTGGAGATTGATGTAGTTTTGGTTGGAGATTGATGTAGGGTGGGTTGGAGATTGTATATGTTCTATGCCAGTTTTTAATTTTACTTTCGAGATTCATTACTGCTTATTTATTGATTGCTTATCCTTTGTTTCAGCTAGCGCCATCCAGGAGTATTGCTGGAAGTTCTGATCAGTTGTACCCTCAGGTATCCTCAAGCTTGCGTCAGTGTGGCGTTGATGTGACGAGGTTGCCCGCCGACGGTGATCTGTTTGCTCCGGAGTTGGTAAGCGTCTTGATAAGCAACCTAATTCGGGGCTTCATAGCTGGTAATCGGAAAACTCACTGAGAACGAAGTGCTTTTGTTTCACAGTTGGGGTCAATCCCTCCAATGAGCCTGGCAGAATCTGTGCACGGAATCGCCAGCTTGATCATGTCGAAACCTGATGAGGAGATGGCCAAAGTCGCGGTAATATTTGTGTGTTTAGAATGCTTGTGTAAAATTTGATCATGGTCATTCCTGCGGATACGGCCTTTGTTGTCTGTGATCGGAAGAAATAGTGAAAGAATGTAATGGCTTTCCTTATTGGTTTTTTTTGCAGGAATTTGCAGTCATTCCTCCCGATGACAACAAAGAGCCCGCTGGTAGTGGTGAACCGGGTCAGGAGGCGGAGAACAGAGAACAGCAGGGGCTCAGAGGAGGAGCTCAGCAGGAGCGAGAGGAACATGGGCAGAAGAGCAGCGACAGTCAGGTGCGCTGATTTTTTTCCAATCTATTGTCCCCTACAGTTTGTCCCAATGCGCCCGCTATCATCATAAAAGTTTTTTGATGTGGAAGGCAATAAAATGCAATGGCCATCGTTACGTGCGCATTTCTATCGCAAATGCGCTTCGGGCTCGCGAAAATATGTTCGCTCGCATCTCTATGTAGTACGTATGTATGCCTATGGCCCGGTAGTGCCGTTGTATAAGTATAGGTTGATTCCCCGGTTTGAATGAGTAGGTGACAACCTTTGGTCTCCTAGCACATGCCTAGGTTGAGCTTTGTCACTGTGGAATTTTGCGATACCTGCAGGCTGGTCTGTTCTTCATTTTTAGCGAATGGACAGCAACGGAGACGTGTCTGCTCTGACGCCTCCTGAAGTTCTGGCGGAACAGGAGAAAATGAAAGCCGTGGAGAAGCAGACTGAGCAGCCCATTCCATCGGAATCTGAAGCTGCTATTGTGGAGCGTACAAATAAGGAGGCAGCAGGCAATCAAGCAATGGAGGGCTCTGTAAGCGAATTATGCTTTTCTTTCATTTCTGTTAGCAAAGTTATTACTGTCGCAACTAAAGGCGGTAGCTAACCGCTCTTGTTCTCTATTGGTGAGTTGTAGAATTTAACTTTTTATTGCGTCCCTTTCATAGAAGAGAACCACGAGACTGCAGGCTTCTGGTGCTGTGAAGCCTTGCTATGACTGGAATGCGCCTGGAGCTACTGATGACGTTGGCTTCCCCAAGGAGTCGCTCACTTCGGAGAGTGTGATGACTTTCGAACCCGCGACTGACCCGTCTCTCGCCACTCCCCGGTTCGATGTGGGTGACGTAGTTCAGTTCCATAACACGCAGAGGCGGCGTTGGACCAAAGGCGTCATGATAGCTGTAAGCTGGATTCATTGTGTTGCATGCATTGCAAATGCATGCGTTGCTACTGTGAGTAGTTCACAAATAAAACGACATTTGGTCTCACAATATATTTACGATTTCTGTATTAGTTGGAGATTGAAAGGAAAGGGTTTCGGAGATTGAAAATAGGTGTGTTCGAGATTGATAGCAGCTTCATTTATCGAAAGTGTAGGTTCAGTTTGCGCACCGACTGTCCCTCCCTTGGCATGTGGCCTTATTCCTGAAACTTATATTTATTTTAGCGTCGACGCACTTGCGACGACAGTGATCGCAGTTTGGGCTTCCAACGGGCAGAAGCAGCTGAGCGCTTGAAGGAGGGTCATCTTTTCCGCTGGTCTGCGTGGGAGTATCAGCTGGAACTGAAGCTGGAGAACTGGAAGACGTTTCGCAGTCACTGGTGGCCCCAGTGGCGTCTGCAGCGCTACCCCGCCCATCCTTATCCGCGGAAGGTGGATACGAGCGCAATGCTGCCCGGTGAAGCGGACGTGGCGAATCAGACATACCTCGTCAAAATGGAAATCGCACAAAAAATCAACAACGTACGATTATTGCATCGAATCGCATCGCATCGAATACCTTCGTCTTTTGAATTTCATACTCGCATAGTTTGCCTGTTTTTTGCACTGTATTTGGTAATTTTTTTAGATGCAGGAAGCCACTCACGTGCTGGAGGTCAGGGGTCACTACTTAGTGGCTGAGCTGCTGTGTCCCGCCTACGGCGTCGTATGGTGTCTGCACAAGTCCGGAAAGCGGCTCTACCTGTCCTACGACAGCATAACGGACGTGAAGAAGGTCCCCAAAAACCGCGGTACGCCTGCCCAGTACGCGGGTCTCCCGGCATCTCTGGCCATCGTCCCGTTTTTCGAGTTACTCAAGGAGCCGAAAACGGTCGAAGCAATGAGTGTTCTCGGAAGTAAGTATAACAGAACATATACTCTCTCTGTAGCGGAGATTGTAATTTACTTCTTATTAGTAAGGAAAGCATCAGTTATTTTTTGGAGACTGATAGTAAGGATATCGGAGATTGAAAATGTTCGGTTTCGAGATTGGGTATAAGCATGCCTCAAGGTACTGAAGGTACATAGTAGACATCTCAGTGCCTGGGCTGAACTGAGCTGAGAAGGTGTCCAGGCATAAGTATGTTTTGATTTTCAGCGGATCATCTGATCAGTACTATCGAGACCACTTCTCAGAGAAGGCGCCAGTTACTGAATCAGAGGAAGAGGAATGTGGCGCGATCTCTTCAGCTCAGTCAGGACACCGGAAAGGCTCCAGGCAAGCCGGCACCTAGCGTGGAGGAACAGGCAGATGCTACCGGTGGTAACGCGATCCTGGCGACGGTGGAGACTGCAAGCAGTGGACAGAGGAGCGGGGCACAGCCAGGAATCCCAGACGACCCACTCAGAGATGTAAGTAACTTATGACAATGCATTATTTTCTTTAGAGATTGTAAATAAGAAGCCTGAGTTTGATAATTTTTCTTATTGTGAAATAAGAGGTCAAGGATTGATAGATCGGTGACTGTTTCTTTTTATTTCTCTCCCTTTTTAGCAGGATATGCTGAACGGGGAGGGTGCTATCGCGACGCAGAAAGCTGTCGAGGAAGAAGCGGAGCGGTTAAAGGCGGAGGCAGTGAAGCAGAAGGAAGCCGAAGCCATCGCCCAGAAGGAAAAAATCGACGCAACAATCGCATCAATCGCGAAAACAGCGAAAGGCGGAATGGTACGTGGATACTTCATGTTGCAATAAGACTGTTGCAATCGTGTTGCAATCGAAATGTCACGTTGCATGTTGCAATCGAAATGTCCCCCATATAACGTGCATGTTTCTTTGCATTCAATATTTTGCAGGCGACTGGACCAAAAGCGGTGGCGCAAGCAGCTGAACGAGCAGAGCAGGCAGAGTTGTCTGTGACTGCAGCTCTCGGTGGTGATGAGGCCAACGCGAACCTTCACGTGTCTGCACGGACCACCAAAACCATGGATGATGCTGTAACATCTCTGGCCACCCTTTCCAACCAAATGGCCATTCTGATGAGCCAGAGTGAGGAGAATCTGCGAGACCGGGAGCGTCGGGAAAAGGTATGGATGCATTACGGTATGGTAGGCATGAGGCGCTATGCAATTGACTGTATAGAACTAGCCACTGTGCGCATTGTAAGCGATGTATAGAACTAGCCACTGTGCGCATTGTAAGCGATAATTTTTGGAAAAATCGGAGATTGAAAACTGTTGGATGGAGATTTTAAAAACGATTTTTTGGAAGAATCGGAGATTGAAAACTGTTGGATGGAGATTTTAAAAACGCTATCTTGCTTTTCAGAGTGACTCAAAAATGAGAAAAATCCTGCGAAGAGTCGTGACGGCTACCGACAAGGTGACGGAACAGAGTGGCCGGATGTGTTCAGCTGTGACCAAGCTCATCAGAAAGATTGGGCAGTCATCGGGTCAGGAAGTCGATGCGGATGCCGCTCCGATGGAAGATGGTAACAACATCACTTTAGTTGTCTTTGGCATAGTGGCCCAGTATGCCCTTGTAGGTAGGTTGAGCGCTAGCTGATTTTTTGAGAACATTTTTTTTTAATGGTATGGTAGGGGGGGGGGCAGTAATCGAGCAGTGTATTTCGAACTCTCAGCTTCAAAAGTTGTTTTTACTAGGCGTCGAGTCTTCCACAGCTGAACCCATTTTGGTTGGAGAGGATTGTCTTAAAAATATGACCTCTCCAAAGTCGAAAAAGACGGGTAGGGTTTCGACCGACGTTGCAAACATGGATCCCAGCACTGAGTTCTGCCCCAAGTTCAGCTCCACACCAATCTCCAGCGATATCCACATCAGACGCCTCGAGTCGTTAGTTGCGGATTTGGTGGGGAAACCGAGGAAATTTTGGCAGAATTTGGTTATACGCCCACTACGCGTTCATTGGGATTCATCTGTAACTCCACAGAAACATCCAGCGTTCGGTCAGGACTGCAATGGTGACTGGATTCAGCTGTGGCCAAAGGTGCGTAAGCTTCTCCCTGGTGATTTCGCGGAGTTTGGAGAACATTTTCAAGGAATTACTAGCGGTTCTCAGCAGGGTCCAGCGAGGGGGAAGAAACGTCCAGCGATACCCGCAGATGAGAAGCCGTGCCAGGGAAATGTATCCGAAAGCAGCTTGGAGATTGATAGCAAATCAAGCGGAGATCTGTTCATACCGTCCGACCAGCACT
Organism: Epsilonema sp. ZAB3_2; assembly: GCA_030247985.1. Taxonomy (NCBI): domain Eukaryota; kingdom Metazoa; phylum Nematoda; class Chromadorea; order Desmodorida; family Epsilonematidae; genus Epsilonema; species Epsilonema sp. ZAB3_2. Next base: position 44,931 of record JASAMW010003637.1, read on the forward strand.
TTTCTGGAAGTAGTTTCAGCAGCGGGAGTGACCGCGTTGCCGAATCAGGTGGAAGACAACGCGTCGGTGCGAAGGGTGGAGGCGGTGGGAAAAAGCAGGCACAGTCGTCGTCAACCACGAAGAAGGAAAGCGGAACGGGACAAACTGGGAGACCATCATCAGCTGTGAAAGGAGTGGGCAGGCGACGCCAGGCCGGAGGTGGTGGCAATGGGGATGACGACGATGACGACGACCCCAACAGAAGAAAGAGAAGGAAAGATGGAAGTTTCGGAGGAGACGCCACGGAACCCGGAAAGGGCAAGAAAAAGAAAGGAAAAGAGGAATGAGAAGAAAAGGATGGAACTAGCAAGCCGCCGCATACGCCACTGTCTGGAAGACGTGGTCGAAAGCCTAGAGGCCATCTAGATTCTAAGAAGCTGGCTATGGAAGAGTTTAGTCCAAGTTTCTCCAACCAAGTGGGAAATTACGACCTACTGGCTCAATCGGATGAAGAGCGGTCGCAGCTACTTCACCCTGGTAACATGTGGAAGCCGGATGACGCGAAGGACCTTGGTCCTCTGGTTCGGAGATCGCAGGATTGCAACAGAAGTGTCGAGTTCCTTCGGCCTGCCTCCGATGGGTCCGAAAATCCTGACAAAGTTGGAATTTGGAGACGACGAAGGGGAACGGTGTGGAGCATTCATCCTAGAGTTACGCCGGCCGAACAAGAAACCAGCACACCATCTCCGTGGAATCTCAGACGCTACAGGGATGCTACTGGTCTCATTCCATCTTCGGCGACTTACAACAAGAAGAATCTGGCCCTACGCATTGTGAAGACAGGAAGAGCCGATCGCTGGCGTGACTTCAACATCGACGTGCCCGCCACGTTTCACGACGAGTTCCCACTGAGCGAAGGTGGGGCCGGAACGTACGAGAAGGCATCCGAACCTCTGACGCTGAATTCGCCCACCCACTTCTACTGCATTTCTCTGTTGGAGTGGGAACTTCGCGCGGGAGTGTTTCTGCGACCGAAACGTGGTGGTTTCAGCGCTGCGCAAAAGGATGCCATGGGTCGTCTGGCTTACCGCCTCATCACAATCGAGATCAGTCTCAAAGGTGCAGAGATTCTGGTGATAGATCGATTCTTCGTGGCCTGCTACTACTTCCGACATCCGCTGACGGCTTTTCATTGCTTGCCAAAGGCAGTCTCTGAGGTTCGTTGCGGTTTTTTTTCCAATCTCCAACCCGCACCACATCAATCTCCAAATTTTATTTTTTGAATCTCCGACTTCTCAATCCCGCACAACCCCCTTGTTTAGGCGATTCAGCTGGTAGTGAGCTGCTGCTATGCACGTCTTCCTCAGGGGGGCCCCGGTAATCCGCAGTACGATGAGCTGTGTGACCTGATTCGTTCCATGGTCTCGATGATTTCTAATCGACTCGCGGATAGGTACTGGAAAGCCCAGTTCCCCATCAGGTCGGAGACAGTGGAGGACGATTTCCTGAGTCGTTGCAAAGCATTCGACGACATGCTGGATGAAATGGTGCCGCGGAACATGAATGAGATTGACCTCGACTACAAGGACACCTGGAAATCTCCAGTGAAATGAATAGACTTTTTAAATTATATTTTTCCTTTCCTATTTTTTGGGCTTTACTTACCACAGTGTGCCTGAATGGTTTCTGCCATTTTTAGAAAACTGGGAAGGAGCTTTACAGCTTAAATCGGTCCTCAGAGGATGAGATTTCAGGCAAGTAAACCCATGCATGTGTTTTCTGAGTGAGATAGTCGAAGCTGAGCCACATGTATCATTGCTGATCGAAAGCCTTGGTGAATGAGATATGTGTTCTTTGCTTCTTACAGCCATGCTGGAGAGTGAGAGACTTCGAAGAGATCACCCCTCCGCCGCCTGATGCCAACGAAGGGGACAACGATGGCAAAACGGCAAAGAAGGCGCCTTCATTCAGTCCGTTGAAGGCAATGACGAAGGAGGATCAGCTGAAATCGCAACATACGTATCAGAAGCTCAAGTCGGACACGGAAGGTGCCTTTCAAAATTATTTTACAACAGCATTATGTACTCGGAGATTGATAATTGATGTATTGGAGATTACAATTCCCTATACGGTTGAACAAAATGTTCCTACACTTCTCTTCCAGATACCATTTCCGACAGCCTCACTCCGACTCCAGCGAAGACGGAAAACCCACGATGTCGAAGGGAAAGAAGAAGCCTCACCAACGACCCTAGACAAAACCCACTGATCCTCCTATCAAGAAGGTTGTGGTGAGGGTGAAGGCGACGGACGAAAAGGCTCAGCTGGACAAAAGCCCGCGAGTCCTGCCTTTGAGGAAATGGATCTGGTATTGGACACACTGCAAAAGTCACATTTCCTGTTCTTCTATTGCATTCCATTTGAAAGAACGTGAAATGCATCAATTAGTTATTGTTGCCACCACCGAAGCAATAGCAGGAGCCAAAAAAGCCTACGAGCAGACGATGAAGAAGAAAGCCAGGGTATTTCGCCAAAATTATATAAAAGCAAATTATAATGTAGCACTCTCGAAAACTTCTTTCAATCTCCTACTTTCAATCTCCTATTTTCTGAGTTCAGGAGCAGCTGAAAAGCGGATAAAGCTGCTGCTAATCCAGCGCTGCGACAAAGCACTAGGAGTCGTCCCGAACCACCGGCGAAGTTCCCTTTGGAAACGACGAAGACTCTTCTCGATG
>JASAMW010003638.1:0-17475 GCA_030247985.1 Epsilonema sp. ZAB3_2
ACTTTTTTGTCGCCCATTGACTCTCCAACGAAATCACGATGCTTGATGGAAGTAGTTGCCATGTTCTGTCTGACTCACCGTTTCTGACATGACCACGGCATCAATAATAATCACACAATACGTATTATTGTACACACGTTTATTGATAATGTGAGGGCGCACCATACATGCATACCTTCGTCAGCGTATCTTCATCTTTGGATGAGTCATTCAGTGTTGAGGTTGACGGTTCGTCGCTGGACGTTGGACTGGCAGGCGACGTCGTCTTCATCGAACTACAAGCATCAAAAGGTGTACGTACATAACAGATGTATGTACTGTACTAGGTATGTATCCATACGAAGTAGCGCGTAGGGTACTGTGGGGCAATCCCGGCCATCTAAAATACTGAAGGCCGATCTTTCTACGTGAGTGGCCGCTTTTGTTGCTATTTTCCCCACCAATGAACCGGCCAGGTTTACCCCATCTATGTATGTTGTGTACGTACGTAGTATGTATGTAACCTGGCTTACTCTAGTAGGGCCTTTTTGGTACGGTCGAGCATGTCGATTCTTTTTTGCATTTCCTTCTCCTTTTCCTCCGCATCTTCTACCTGACGCTTCAGCTACAACAACAACAACGCATCCATTCCTCCCTCCCGCCTTCCGTCCGCTCAGCGGCGCAGGCAGCTTGTGGCACGATTAAAGGCAAGGGGTCCCCTAACACCGACCTTCGAATTTTGAGTTCAAACCAATTTTAGCATAAACTATATTTTTAATCGAATATTTTACAAGAAACCGCTTTTCAAAATTCCTACCGTTCACGAGTTTATCAGTGTGCAAAGTTCAATACTGAAGAGGATTTGGGAACCGCTACGGTAGGTCGGTTTTGAAAAGGGTTAGTTGTAAATACAGCGCCCTTGCTCCTGCTTTTGGGGCTTCTATTCTATCCCCACAGAGTCTCAAAAAATGTTTCCGACGGTCCGGAGCGACGGACAATCTTTGCAGCCAATCTGCTGCCTTTACAACTTTTGCTGACCAGAAATTTTGCGCCTCCAGCTGGCAATATTTGAGGCGGAAAAAGAAAACAGAGGCGCTCTTGCAAATGAAGCATTCTAAAAAATGCAGAGGGCTAGGCTACCATATTTTTGGGTGTATATCCCCATTGGCAAAACATAAATTTTATCCAGTGTACATCTTGGTGTGGCTAGTGTTCAAAAAATCTTGACGAAAGCAGGGCACCCGTCCAAGGCCAGCCGTTTTCTACAGCAATCGCTGGCGTTATTTATTACACCACCCATATGTTATGTAATGTAGTGAACCCGTTTCCCCCATCTGAAGCCTGACTTTCGCTACCTTCCATGTTTGCAGCTTGTTTTCCAGCGTTCCGCATCGCTTATTGGCGTCGCACAGTTTCCTTTCTGCTTCCTTCGCTCTCTCTACAGCTCTCACGTGCTCAGCTTTTCCAAAAGTGCATGTGAACGGCCAAGTTTGTATTTCGGAGACGTATGAGCAATCGACTTTCGTTTGGCACAAACCGAAGTCACTCTGAACTCGGTCCGAATTCGCTCAGCGCTTTCTCGAAGCTCGTGTGTTGTGGGCCACTGACAAGGACAAGGACAAACTAGGCCATAGGATAGGAGGAAACCCGCGCTTGCAGAAAATTATGAAAGATAAGAAAACTGCTGAATTTCATACTTTCATGCGCACTGACACTATAATCCCGTGCTGTTCTTTCATTCTTCTCAGCTCCTGCAGTGTCAGTTTGAACTGCTCACCTACAGCAACACGCAGCAATCATTAACACGCACAGACTACGTATGCATCTCTAAACAGTGCATGAAAAGCAAGAGAATGTACATTTCTCACGAAACTGTCTGTTGTGGTCCTCTCGCTTCCTCATCCTGCTCGTGAAATATTCTTTCAGTTCGCGAAAGGAGCAGTACTCCGGTGGTTCACTTACAGTATCTACAAGACAAAAATCACCACGTATTTACACGTAAATCACCACATAGTACGTACGTTTGCTATAGTACCGTATTTACCCATGCAGTGTATAAGTATTGTATAACCCCCCATTGGCAAAACACAAATTTTGCCCAGTGTACAGTATATCCCCCTGGTGTATAGCCCCACTACGCATTTTCTAGCATTTTGGAACATCTTTTTTCATTACGAGGCTAATTTTGTTTGGACCATGCACAGAAGGCCCCCTTAATCGGCACTATCAGTTTGAAAAACCCTCGTTTTTGACCGCCGGGGAAAGAACGTGCTTGAGTAGCTTCCACTTGGCCTATGAAGCTCAAATTTTGTACACATCTGAGTTGAAGCCTTGGCTACTAAATACAAAAAACCGTATGAAAATTTAACCGATACTGAATATGCCTGCCAACTCCATTCATTGGTGATCACGCATGAGCACGAAAAAAAGAAGCTCCAGTACTGAAGGTGTGTATGCATCCGTGCCCATCATCATCATGCGGCGCAAACCCCCACCGTCAGCGTCAGAACATTGATCTGAGCGCCGTCCCCCCCCCCCCCCGTCAGACTGACATCAGAGGCTGGACCATGGCGAGGGTCCCCCCCCCCCCCTGACGTAATTTGTGAATCATCCCTAACGGAATTCCTGACAATAATCTACCGTCAGCTTCTCCTCCTTCTCCGCCGCCGCCGCCTTGCCAACTCCTGTCGTCTCCTCCTCCTCTTCCACCGCCGCCGGCGGATCAACACGCTTGCTGAAGTTGTTGGAAATATAATTCCGCAGCCTTATGGTGTTGGTGCGTTTCGGCCCATAACGCTCCAAAGCCAGATCAATTGCCACCTTCACAGGGCCTTCCACCCGAAGTACCGGTCTCATAGTATCCTAAAAAATATAATACAGTACTACTAATTACCGGTGCATTGCATAGCTACCTCCCCCCCCCCCCCCCCCCATGTATAGCCTCATATTGACAAAAAATGTCCTATGCATAGCCCCCTCCCCAGTTCTATTCGTACACTCACATTCAATCTCCAATCAGCGCGGAGTCCGCGAATCTCCACAAGGCTCAAAATCTGCAATATGATTTGCCATGCGTAGCATCCGGGGGCATCATTAAAAAATTCCCCCCTTCCGCCTATTTTTCGGCTCGAGCCAGGACATCAGCGGTCACTCTTCGCAGCAAATCCTGGCCGCTGCTAGCCATGCCTTGGTGCAGTGATGAAGCAGTCACAAGCAGTCCAGTGGAAGAAGTTATGGGAGAAACGAAGGGCAGGAAAACAGCTGCAGAAAGCAAAAAGGAAAAAAAGTAGCGCAGAACACAAAAGCTGGAAACCGAACCCGAGACGCAGAAGAATGAAGAATGAAGGTACCTAACCTACCTATGTAGCTGGTCATAAGCTAGCTATAGCTATTCCTACACCAAGCTACTATGCCTATAGGCTTTAGCTGAGCATGTCTTGTACTAGAATAACCCTGTTTTGACCGCGATTATGCCCTAAAACACTTACTTTTGACCTCAAAAATATGCCTCTACACACCTCTCAAAAACATAAATTTTGTCCTATGTATATCCCCCCCATTGTATATCCCCCCAGTGTATAACCCCCCATCAGGCCTCTCGATTAGCTCTGATCCTGCCTTTTCTACCCGTACTCTTACGTTGTTCCATGACTTTCTGAAGCAGTTCCTTTTTCTACTCCAGAACAGCCAGCTCCTCTTGCCGCTCACCAGCCGGCATGCTCCGATAGTGCCAATGCGCTTTTCTCTACAACGCAACGACGCATTGCAATTTGTTACAGATACTGTAAACCATGAAATTTTCGAACGCATGTAATTTTCGAACAATTCGAACAAAAAACTTTTGTTCGAAAATTACATGGTTCGAACTTTTTGTATGTTGAACAAATTTATGGCGCTAAAGTACCACCATTTCTAAAGTACCCCCCTTCCGTTCGAAATATTTGTGCGTTCGAAAATTTCATGGTTTACAGTATTTTTGATGGGTCGAACGTTGATGGTGAAAGAAAGTCTCACCAGGTTCCCAAGTACTGTGGATGGTGAGGAAATTGTCGTGAAGATACTTCGCGATCTTTCCCACGTCTTCCTTGAATATCTCCAAGCCCAAGGTGGCAGAGACCACAGCCTTGACTTCTGGGGTGTCCAGCAGCTCATTGATGCTTTTAACGCCCTAAGAACTAATATATTACAGCAATGTTGTGCCATACATTGCTCCCCTTCCCCTCCTTGAGTTGTCGCGTATAGTCCCCTATAAAATCTGCCACTAACGTCATTTGCCCTCATACTACGTACTGTACTAGCCCCCTGCCAGCCAACACAGAATCGCGAAAAGCAAAGATGTGTTGTGTTCGCTTTGATGCAAGGAGTTCAATGTGCACATCATTTGGACCAAACTTGATTGGGCCTAACGCCCCTCACAGTTGGGTCTATCGTCGCACAGCTCTGAGTCGATGCACCCAATTCAAGTTTTTTTGGGCTTAAAGACAGACAAGCAAATATGAAGCGGTTGTCCAACAATACCTTACCTTGTGTAGGCCTACATTACTGCAAAACAAAGCTTTTTCCCAAAAAGCCCTCGTAAGTGTGTAAAAACCTCTTGTGTAGGGCGGAAGATGTGGGCTTTTTCATTGCGAGACCCACTGCGCTCTTTGCTTTTTTTGCATAGATGGGGCAAGCGCTATAGGTAACACACACCTAAGACGCAAACGCGATTGCAGTGGGTGTCATGCCCGACGGTGTTGTTTTGCGTCTGAGCTGTGTGTTTTAGCGCTACGCAAAAAAAGCAAAGAGCGCAGTGGGTCTCGCAAGGGAGCATTTACATATTACGTAGACAGAGGCTGGCCAATTTTAGGGGGTACCACCCCCCCCCCCTCCCCCCTGACCGTGGACACCACGTGGATTTCAGCAGTTTCCACGACCCCCCCCCCCCCCCCCCCCCCCCACCTGTCCACGTGGACATCTGGGTGTATATGAAGGTCGAATATTTATTTATGTACTGTCGTTTATTTACTGCTGAATGCTACAGATATTGATCCAACACTCAAACGCAAAAGCTATATAACCATTTTACTGAGTACAGAAGCAATCGCTGTCCTATTACATGCCTGCACTGCAAAATATCGCCACTACCGTGGACGTTGCTCATGTGCACGGCGCGCCCTACCCCCCCCCCCCCCCCCCACCGTGGATCCACGTGGACATGAGGCTCGGGTGGAGGGGGGGGACCCCCCCCGCCCCCCCTCTGTCCACGTCAACTGTAAATGGTCCCCAACGAAAAAGCCCACGTCTTCCACCCTACACATATGATGTTCACAGATGTTTTTAGAAATTTACGAGCGCTTTTTGGGAAAAAGCTTTGTTTTGCAGCAATGTACACATGGTAAGGTATTGTTGGACACCGCTTCATATTTGCTTGTCCGCTGTGTTACGTACTGCGTACGTATGGCAATAGCGTCCGAGGCCAGTAGTAGTGTACGTAAACCAGTTCTAGGTATGTAAGGCGAGTTTAGCCAAAAGTCCCCGGACCGGTCCCTGGTGGGGTTGCCTAAGTCCGCAGCTGTGTCCGAGGGTAACGGGTTCGATTCCCGTTCGGTCCTATTTCTCTCCCCCCTTTTCGGGGCCCGGCTATCGCCATACGGAACGCGGCACGTCACATGGAGGACCGACGAAAAGGAACCCGCAGCCGTCAGGAGGTGTTGGGCAGACACCTTGATCAAAATGCCTCGGACCAGGAGTGTCCAGTAGTGGACGGCGAGGGCGCCTGCTTGGCGGGCGGGATGTTACGTACTGCGTACGTATGGCAATAGCGTCCGAGGCCAGTAGTAGTGTACGTAAACCAGTTCTAGGTATGTAAGGCGAGTTTAGCCAAAAGTCCCCGGACCGGTCCCTGGTGGGGTTGCCTAAGTCCGCAGCTGTGTCCGAGGGTAACGGGTTCGATTCCCGTTCGGTCCTATTTCTCTCCCCCCTTTTCGGGGCCCGGCTATCGCCATACGGAACGCGGCACGTCACAGCTGTCTGTAAAGCCCAATAACAAAGTTGGGCTGAATGCACAGTTGGGTCTAATGAACGCGATACTACCTCTGACTCCGCCTTCGCTTTTTGTTCCATCTGAAAAGCCGCAATGCAAGTTCCAGTTCCTCGATTCGTTCTGCGACGACGGCTACGATATCTTCCATTTCTCGGCTACAATATCTTCCATTCGTCATCCAGTCGATCGAACACAGCCCCCTCTGTCGGCAGTTGCGGAAAGTTAGGCTGCTTCCTCTGGTCCCCACCTCCGAAACCACCAACTTCCATAGCAAGCGGAGTAGATCGATCCACGTGTACAGCGATAAAATCGCCCATGTTCCTTTTTGGAAGGGTGTTTTCAGCGTTTTCTAGTAATCTCCAACTTGTCGTACTTCGCCTGCAATATATCGCAGTAGCCTCGCCAGTGTGATAGGGGAGGGGGGTTGGGGCGGATGTGACGTTAACGTGACGATGTGACGACGTGACGTTATACACATAAGCACATATAAGACGTTACACACATAAGCATACGGGGGGGGGGGGGGGGGGGGCAAAAAGCGTGACGAAAGCACCGTCCACCGTCAGCCGATATCTAACAGGAATCGCTGGCATTTAGCCAACTCCCACACCTGAAGTCTGAGCTGCCGTTTCGTCGCTTCCGCCCGCGCTGTCTCCAGCTCTTTGCACCGCGTGTTCATGGCCGCGAGCTGTCTCTCCGCCTGATTCCGTCGCTCGTCCGCCTCCTGCTTGGCGGCCTGCGCCGTCTTGAGCTTCTTTGAGAGATCCGTCTGCTTCTCAACCGCCTGCTGTCGGGCTCTGTCGTCTGTCCGCCTCCGCTCGCGCCTTCTTCGCCGTCTCCACTGCCTTCTCTGCTTTCTTCAGCTCAGACTGTACCCTTTGCAGTTCCGTGGATTCCTCCTTAGCTGTCTGCTTCTGCTGGCTCAGAGACGCGGCGTCGCTCTCCAGCTTCTGCAGCTGCTGCTCCAGACTCTCCGTGCGCTCCTGCGCCTGCGCCTCTTCCAGCTGTTTCGCCAACCCGTTGTACTTCGCCTGCAATAATCGCATAGCCTCGCCAGTGTGATAGGGGAGGGGGGTTGGGGCGGATGTGCCGTTAGCGTGACGACGTGTCGCCGTGCACATAAGCATACTGGGGGAGGGGGGTGGTGGCCAAAAAAGCATGACGAAAGCATGACCCGTCCAAGGTCAGCCCTTTTCTACAGCAATCGCTGGCGTTATTTATTGCACCACCCGTAGGTTATGTAATGTAGTGTACCCGTTTCCCCCACATGACGCCTGACTTTTGCTACCTTCCATTTCTGCAGCTTGACTTGCAGCGTTCCTTTTTCCAGAGTGGCATTGGCCAGGAGTGTTTCTGCCACCTCCGCTCTATCTTCAGCGCTTTGCTTCTCCACGTGCTCCTCCGCAGCCGCATTCACCGAGGCAGCCGCCGCCTTGTCCCCCTGGGCCGCCGCCACGTGTTCCACCTCAGCTGTCACCACCTCCACTACCCCCGGATGCTTAGTGAAATTATTTGACAGATACTTCAGCAGGTCAGTGGCGTCCGTCCATGGGTAATGCTCCAAGGTGACCTCAATGACCACCTCCACTACACCTTCCAGCTGAAGCGTCGCCTTCGGGTTACCCTAAAAAAATATAATACAGTATTTAACCGGTGCATAGCTACCTCCCCTTACCTATGTATAGCCCCACGCCCACATTGACAAAAAATACGTCCTTTGCATAGCCCCCCCCCCCCCCCCCCCCACAGCACTATTCGTACTTTGTTGGTCCAGCTCCAGACAGCAGGAAGTGCACGGATCTCCATCGGTGATTGGGTGTCCGATATGAGCCCCCATCCAAACGATCCAGCTGGGTTTTGAAACTGGTCGGCCCTTTTTTTTGCCTTGGCCAGATAATTTGGCGTCAACTTCTTGCGCAAGTCTTCGCTATTTACCATGATGAATATGGATGGATGGTATTAGGGAATCAGCAAAGAAAAGCAGAACCGGCCATTCGTCGCCAACAGAAAAGGAATGACAACCAAAGAAATGCACGCACATGCGACAAACAATACATTTCCTGTGCACGTGAACCTCAAACACGCCTAATCTGCCGTATGTATGGGGCTATACACTGGGTGGTGTACGTAACGCACTGTACAGTAGGTGAATACGCAATAGCTCTCTTGTTCCATGTACCAGCAGGACAAAGAAGAACCAAAGAGAACTAAGTACTACGTATCTCAGCATCCAATGGACCGACCGATTGAGACAAATAGGACACCAAACGATTCACCGAACCCCCCCCCCCCCCTTTCAAACGAGCTCGCTCATCGCTGAAACAGCAAGTTCAACAAGCTCACGCGACCAGGTCTGCCCCACTGCGCTGCACCCTACACCCCGGGATTATCCATGTCTATGCACGTATATAAGTACATACTGTAATGACTCATGTATAACTCCCCAAGGAGTCAAGCGCAAGGGGTATTTACCTAGTATATTTACACATGCGCGGGCAGAAATACGCACAGTGCGCAAATATTGACACAATGGTAATTGCGCAATTTTCCTGTGTGGATAGTATCTGTTCGTATAAAAGTATACGTACATTGTACCTGGAAGGTGGCGGACTGTTCTTTGGATTTCCGGAGGTCCTTGTCCATCTTCCGGAAGTCCTTGTCCATCTTTTTCACGTTTTGCTCTGCCTTCGCTCGTGCCCTGCATAGTAGCATACAGACGTACACAATACAGTACATGCGAGTCGTGCAAACAAGCACATCAAAAATATGCGTGCACTATTGATAATAAGCGCAAGAATGTGACAGTCCGCTATTCAGGTGTTGGTGGTCCAACCTTTTTATGGACGTCTACGAACGTCAACTACGAGACGACGAAGACGGAGCAGGAGATAAACAACAACCTGCAAGGAAGCATCCGCCCCGCCCCTTTTGGAACCTCATGTGCTGAAGGACTGAATCCAAAGCACTGATTGGCCAGAAGCGGCCTCTATACGTACTGTGAGGAAGAGGCCCATTGGACAAAGGGGCGAAGCGATTGGGCCTGGCAGAGCTCCAGGAGAAAACCGGAAGCACACGGAGCCGCTGTGAAATATATTTGTTTTATAATCAGTTTTATGTGATTGCGATATTGAGTAAAGGTTGCTGGTGAAACTGTGGGAAATTTATTGAGAATATTGTTGACCATCATTGGGCGACTTGCATCCAGCAAGTTTTCCTTACGCTTATAACTTCACGTACGTATCTTCGCAATATCCTGTGTTTATTTATTCTGCTTCCTTCCCTGCTGGCGCATCAATTGGACTGCTAACGTCCGTGGCTCAGTGGCTGGATTCTGCAAGGAATCAAGACGCGCGGTTCGACTCGTTCATCGCACTTTGGTGGCAGGATTTCGGCTCCCTATCGGCCGCCCTGTTACATGTGGAGGCTTCCTAACGAGCGACCTGCTATCAGGTGGTAAGCAGAGAATTTTCGCAGTGTTTTGCATACGTCCGATTGTGTGGTTGTGCGTAAGTGGTCAATATCAGCGCTCAAACATTCACCCGGCTGTCAGCCAGCATATATTACTAGCCTGATCGATCACATACGCACCCTAGACGTACTTTTTCTAGTGGCGAATTAAGGATGCCCCACTCAGACGGTTCTGGGGAGGCATCCAACACTGAAAAAGAGGCGAAACAAGATGCCTCCGATGCTGATAAGATTCAGCAAGGACAAAACGGCGGAGGTCCTCCAAACCCTCCGCCAATGAAACAAGATAAAAGCGGAAACCCTTTTCTTCCGTTCAATGGACACCAAGATTCTAACGGGGCGCAACAAGCTACCAACGCCCCCATCATTCCCTCTTCCGCCACGTCTCAAGAAGTGGCCATTGTCCGACAGCTGGACGAGGTGGCATCCGTATTGGGAATTATTGCCGCTGCATTCGACGATCCAGCTACTGCCAGAGGAGCTGAGGAAAAATTACAAACGGCTAAGGTTCTCCTGGATGTGATTTCATTGGCTGTGCCGGACGAGGACTTACTGCAATACCAAGCGCTCGTCAGAAGAGAGAAGAGAGAAGCTAAGCAAGCCGGAATCACATACAAACCCAGGGTATGGCAGGAATTACTTATATGTTTGTGGGATAAACTGTATGCGCTGGTAGAGGTACATAGACAGTTGAGAGAAGAGACACACCAGCGCATGCAGTCCCAAGAGGCAATGGCTCAGCAATGGTATGCCTCCAATAAAGATTTGGGTAGACTGTGGTCTGATTCTGAGGGCGAGATAAGAGCGCGATTCACGCACCAAACGCGCTCAGGTTTGAAGATTAGACCTGATTCAGACACAGGTCCGATTGATTTCCCGCAGAGAAGAGAAGGCCGGATGAAGAAACCTGCAAGGACAGAGTTGAGTACAGTACCGGAAACCAGTTACGTAGGTGCTCCCCAGTACACCTCTACTCCGGACCACACGCAGTCCCAGACCTTGTACGATCCTAAAAGAGACCTGTACCGGGTCCAACCTCACATACCTCCTCCACCTACTATTGAGGACAGAGTCACAGTGGTGGAAGGTCTACGCAGGAAAGGACGAGTGGTGCCACATCCCATGCCACAAATGGAAGAGAGTGTGAGAGTGGTGGAGGGTTTACGACGAAATGGACAAGATGTCACACCTCCACCCCAGCCACCACAGAAGTCGGATGATCTGCCACCGGAGATCATGAGCATGTTAGAGAATGCTCCGATGCTGAGAACTAGAGAAGAGAAGGCCAAACACCAAGCCCTTCAAAGAGGTTACGTGTCGCACAGTATGTATATGCCTAGAAATGCTGAGAACATGCAACAGCAACAGGACGAATACACTTTACGAAGGCGCTCCGCCTTCAAGGTAGGAGAGGCCGGCGCCGCAGCCGCTTCCAGCAGTCAGCTACAGTACAGACCTCTCTCCCCGCCTCGGTTTGAGACACGCGCGAATCCACAACTCGCGCAAAGGAATATGGCGGCCGGAGGAGGCGGAGGCGGAGGAGGCGACGGAGGAGACAGCAGTGAGGATGAAAGGAGAAGAAGGAGGAGAGGAGCTGGATACGATGGAACTCCCTCGCGACCTTGGGGAAGAGATGGAATCCATGGTGAATATGGTCGTGACGACTTTATTGCGACAGACTCGGATTGGGACCAAGGTCGAGGCAGAGGAAGGAGGCCATATTACGGCCACGAAGAGGACTCTGAGTGGGACAGGGGCCGAGGCAGAGGACGGCGATCTTACCGGCCCTACCGTCCCAACCGCGGAAGGAACGACTGGTACGATTCGGATGAAGATTCGCCTGAGTCCAGAAGGAGGAGACGAAGGCGAGCGAAACCAGAAAAGCCTCGCCCATGGAAGAATGCGGACGCTCCTATTCAGGACGTCACATTGTTTTTCAGGCAATATCAGACATACGCCAAGTACAACTTTGTGGATGACGACGGCTATCCTGACGAGGATCTGTTTGTGGAAGGCCTGTCTTATTTTTTGGAAGATGAGGTGTTAACTAATTACACCCGCATGATGCACGACAGGCCTAACATCGGATTCTATGCATTAAGAAGTGAGTTACTGAGATGCGCGATGGGGCCTGAAGGAAGGGCAACGGCGATGTCTGAGCTGCGGGGGATGAAATGGGACCCCAATGAAGAGAGTTTGAGGAAGTTCGCGTGTAGACTCAACACGCTGATGGTGCAGGTGTATAGTCATTTGGAACAGACGACGCGAGATGAGATATCGGGCCACATTTTTATGGAGGCAATGCCCGAACGATGGAGAGTGGACTTGAGAAAACATCACTCGGATGTTGTCCAGATGACCGGAATGCTGGATATCTGCCGCCGTATGGATGAAGCGGAGAGACTGGAGAAGCGCAATTCCTCGCGGACGTCCCGCTCCACGCGTCGAGAATACAGCAGATTCCGCAGGAGGAGGAGCAGTTATTCCTCTAAGAGTGGGCGCTCCCAATCCCCAATCAGCTATGTGAACACAGCCATGGCCGCCTTGAAAGTAGCAGAGGAGCGCTACAAGGCCAGAGGTAGAGACGAGGAGAAGAAAGATAAGTACAAGAAGGAGAAAGGCGACAGGAAAGAGAGAGAGAGGAAAAGATCATTCACAAGAAGCAAGTCTCCCAGGCCGAAATCTCCTGGCTTCGCGTGCTACTTTTGCGGAAGTCCGGATCACGGGGTGAGATCATGCCCCTCAGCCACTCCTGATCAAATAGAAAGGAAGCTCAAAGAGCACCAGAATCCTAAATCTACCACTTCTGGGCTAATGGTAACGGGCTATGAGACGGAAAATGAGGTGCAGCATGCGGACAATAACACGTCTGTGTTGAGCTCTAACATCCCGAGCTCCGAGCAGTCTTCTAGTCAGGCCAGTTCACATAGAACGGTGGAACTGCAAGCAGGCGAAACTGCAATTCCTGCTTTGAAAGAGAGTTGGAAATTGGGAATAGGAGAGTGTACACCTGCGTTAGTGATTGTGGCAGGTGTAAAGATGGAGGCAGATGCACAGGAGAGCGTGCAGCAGGAAGAGCAGGACCAGAACTGCTCCCAAGATACAGAGGCTCCAGCATTAGCCACGTCCACAGCCGCAGACCACGCGGCCTATGAATATCAGCAGAAGACCAAGTTTCTGCGACGCAGCCATTGTATGGTGATCAAACCACCCCGAGAAGGGCCAGGGCTCGCCCTCGCCGCTACCTTGAAAGGCGAAATGGAAATTTTTTATGGCCCTGGCAAACGATGCTCACTTCGGGGCCCATTGTTCACTTCAGTGGTGAAAATAGCAGGCATGCCCTGTGAAGCCACTATCGATTCAGGTGCGGGGGTGAACATGATCAGCCAGGAACTGGTAGATAAGGTGGTGAAAGAAGGATATCTCACCACTAAAGAGTTGGATTACCGCACTCTTCCATTCGATATCACCATCAATGGAATGGGTGGACAGATGCTTAAACAGGGATGCAAGAGCGAGGTTAACCTGCCCATCACCATGGAAGGTGGGAAAATGGTGACGCAAGTGCCTTTGGTATTGGCGGATCGCGCTCCCTGTGGAATCCATCTTCTCCTTGGATCTCCTGCGATGACGGCCATGGGTTTCAAACTTATCGATCCGCTGGGGAAAGACATCCTGCGCGAGCCCATCTCGATCCGACCCCCGGACACTAAGGTGAAGATCAGACACACTGGAAACAACAAGCCGCCCAGTGTAATGGTAGCAAATGACGAGGAATGTGACAACAATGACGTGGGTAAAACTACACCCACAAAGGAGATGGCAGAAATCGCAGTGCAGACAATACAGACCAACAAGTTACCGGTTTTTTGGTCCGGTTCTCTGCCCCCGAGCCAGGTGGAGAACAAACGTTCGACGCAATGACTCCAAGTAAGTTGAAATGTGAGCTGGCAGATGAAACATCAGCTCTAGCAGGAGTAGGGAAGTCATTGCCCATTAAGGCTCGTTATGTACTTATGCCGAATGAAGAGAATTGCGCAAAACATTCTCTAGACATTGAGCCGGCAATCATGAAAATAGGTCATAAAATTCCGAAGAAAATTCAAATAATCGGAATAACGCTAGTGGATGATGCGGTACCAGTGGAGGACGGGTGTGTGGTAAGTTCTTTATTACCACTTGAAGACGAAGGAGAATTTGAGGAAATAGATCCTTCCTCCTGGCAGCCAGATGAAGAAGGTTTGCGCATGTTAGCAGTTGCCACCCAGCAGCTTACTCCTGAAAGACAGGAGCGACTGATAGAAATGCTGAGTCCGGAAAACTGGGACTGTACTGAGGCTGAAAGAAATCAATTTCAGCAAGCGTTATTGGCAGCACATGATTTATTTGCCATAGATGATACAGAATTGGGAGAAGCTGAAGGGGTGGAACATTCCATAGACACTGGAGATCACCCCCCAATTTACATGAAGCCTAGGCGAGTTCCCTATTCAGACTTGGACGAACTTTCTGCCAACCTTCAGACCTTGCTAGATAATAAGGTCATATCACATTCCAAGTCTCCCTGGGCTGCTCCTATTGTGATAGTGAGGAAAAAGGATACTGGTGCTATGCGAATTTGCATAGATTACACTAAGTTGAATGCCATTACTGTCCGAGATGGTTATCCTCTTTCAACCATCACAACCCTCATTGATAGAGTAGGAGGAGTGAAAGCGCAGTATTTGTCCACTGCCGATTTGAAATCCGGATTCTATCAACTCCGGGTAGAGGAGAAGTCCAAAGAAAAGACCGCGTTTATTTGCCCTTTGGGACAGTTTCAGTTCAATAGGATGCCGTTCGGGCTGTGCAATGCGCCCTCATCCTTCTGCAGGCTCATCAACATTGTGCTAGAAGGCATGGATCTTGAGTATGGCCCAGGAAAGGTAAGTGCCTATGTGGATGACCTGTTGATCGCCACTGAAACGATGGAAGAACACGTGATTATCTTCCAGGAATTGGCCAGGCGACTAAGAAAGGCTGGCCTGATGATGCATCCTAAAAAGTGTCAGTTTTTGCGGTCTAAGGTAAAATATTTGGGATTCGTGTTGAGCAAAGATGGCATTGAGCCTGACCCAGAAAAGGTGGCGTGCGTAAAAGAATGGCCACGCCCGACGAATTTGAAAGAGTTACGCGGATTTTTAGGCGTGTGCTCTTATTACAGGCGTTTCGTGTCTGGATTCGCAAAGATTGCAGCACCATTACATGAGCTGTTAAAAGGAGATCCAGCTCCCAAGTTGCCTGAATGGACGGAGGAAAGGATAGCTGCATTCAACCAATTGCGTGAGGTGCTAATCACAGCCCCAGTGTTGCGACTACCAGATCCAACTAAAGAATTTGTGGTGGAGACGGATGCATCCACTAAAGGGCTGGGAGCAACTCTTTCCCAATATTTTCCCATACCGGCAGACGCGCAACCAAATAAACGCGCGTTCAAAGGAAAAGTTCCAACTGAAGAGGACATAGAAGTTGATGAGGATGGAGATCCCATTCCTTCGTGCTTTGAGGTGACCAAAGACGGGATCAGAGTACGTCCGAAAAAAGAGCTAGAGAGGGAAGGTTTTGAGTTACACCCAGTAGCGTACGCAAGTAGATCCTTGCGTGGGGCGGAACCAGATTATCCGCCCCCACATCTGGAGATGCTGGGTTAACATTTTGCGATGGACAAGTTCCGCATATATACGTATGGATGTCCGACATATGTGTACACGGATTCCACCAATGTGAGACAATGGCTATCCACGACCAAGCCATTACCGAATCCACGTATCGGACGATGGAAGATGGCTCTCCAGGACCACTGTTGTATCAAACAAGTCCTGCATAGACCTGGAAAAGGAAATTTAGCGGCGGATGGATTATCACGCATGCCGCCAGCTACTCCAGGTCCGACGGTGCTGGTACAAATGGCGGCTATTGATGCTGAAAGCGAAGAAGACGAAGAGGACGACGACTCGTCATCAGATGAAGACGATGGTGGAGCTGGAGTTTCCCTGGAAGATGCGGATTTACGGGATCAGCTCATGGAACAAGTTCGCCAGCTTCAAGCCACGGATCCAACAATTGTGGATATTATCGCATTTGTGAGGGATCATAAGGTACCAGATGATGAAGATCAGGCTAATTGGATCGTTAAGATGGAACATAAATTTCATGTGGTAGATGACGTGCTCTATTTCTCCACGTCCCTGAATAAACATGAACCACTAATGAGAGTGTACATTCCATCAATGCACCGTACGGTTTTGTTACGTGAGTTGCATTGTAGGCCAATGGGCGGACATCAGGGAAAAGATAAGCTCATCCGCTATGCAGAGCGTTTTTTCTATTGGCCTACAATGCGACAGGACATATGTACATTTTTAGAATCATGCTTGATTTGTGCTGTGCGTAAAGGGCAGGGCAGACGAGACAAACCACGTCTCCAACCCATTCCTGCCCCGATGAAACCTATGGACATTGTAGCAATGGACATCGTAACATTGCCGACTTCAGACATGGGAAAAAAGTCGTGTTTAGTTGCGACTGATTTGTGTACTGGGTTCATCATGGCAAAACCCTTGAAGGATCAAAAGGCAGAAACAGTTCAGCGAGCTATGATGAAAGCTGTTCTACCCTGGGGTATGCCTAGGAAGTTGCTCACAGATAGAGGTTCAAATTTCACCTCTAAATTGTATAGGGAAGTGTGTGCAGCTTTCAACATTGAACAGCTGTTTACTACAGCATTCCATCCACAGGGCGACGGACAGAGTGAGAGAAGCAATCGGACTATTATAGACCTAATAGCCAAGTGCTGTGACCAAAGAGCGACTGACTGGGATGTGCGTTTACCTGTGCTAGTCAATGGTTACAACTCTCAAGTACAAACACGCACTGGCTTCTCGCCATTCCAAGCCATGTTGGGGAGGGACAGTTTTTTCCCTCTAGAAAGCCCATTTGTCGCTCCAGCACGCATGATATATGATGTTGATCTGACTGATTCTCTCACTGAAACAAAGCGGAATCTCAAGTATGTTTGGGAAACGATAGCCGAAAATTCCGCTAAAGAAAAACAAAGACAAAAACAGCAGCATGATAAAACTGCTAAAGAGGTGGAGTTACAAGTAGGTGATAAAGTGTGGGTGTATTCCCCTGACCTACAAAAGCACAAAAACTCCCCGCGGTTTAGGGGACCAGCTACCATAAAAAGTTTGACACCAACCAACGCAGTCATTCGCTTCCGACTGCCGACTGGACGACTGTCACGCCCGAAAAAAGTACATCGGGACAAGCTGTCAAAAACTAAACCGGCGGCAGAAGAAGCTGTGTCGTACACAGGAGGAGACATCCAGAATCTTCCCCTACCTTCCATTGCAGGACATCAGCCTCGCGCCGATGCATCAGCAGGCGCTGATGATTTTTTGGAGGAGGAGGAGGAAGGGGAAGAGGAAGATGATGAAGGGGGTAATCCAGAGATTTTTTCGCAATTTTGCTGATATTCCTGATACACAACAGGAACGAAGGAGAGTGACAATAGCGAAAGATCCCCCCACGGCGTTTGCGTTCGACCCCAGCTCGCCACCAAATACTCCCCCACTGGATGATGGTGAGAAAACGGCACGTGGGAACAAATCACGGCCAAAAGAAAAGGAAGAGAAGGGACAACCGTTGGCCAGACAGCAGACGCAATATAGTTTGCGTACTCAACCAAAAGCGCCGACAAGATTGGACCTTTAGCATTTTATTTCCATTCTTTTGCGCTTGCCGGTTTGTTTTTTTTTCTCTCTGATATTTTACCCATCATTTTTATTTTTCTCTCTTACGATGCGTCCCAGTATACGTAATTCATTTCCATGAGTACAAAAGACGCATATATTTTATTCTGTTCAGTATAGTGTATATAGTTGGAGGAGGAGATTTTCAGGCGCATCCTTCGCCGAGCGCTTATCCTACAACACGTACGTAAGTACTATACGTGTGAATGT
>JASAMW010003639.1:0-22390 GCA_030247985.1 Epsilonema sp. ZAB3_2
TTCTTCGTTCTTGGATCCGATCGCTCGCGTCGGTCGGCGGCGCTGACGGAGTCAGCTTCTCGATTCGGACGTCATCTTCGTAGACGTCCTCCTCCACCTTGCCCGTCTCCTCTGCGTGGATCACCAACGGCTCTTCCTGAACCGCTGAGGGCGGCCGTTGTTGATCGAGCGACATGTTGAAACAGGTACGGCGCATATCATGTATACCATATCAGTGGTGCCTTGTGGCCGATCAGTACCGTACTGCTCCCTTTCCGAGAAATTCTGTAGATTGTCGGCGCTATTTTGCACCACCGTACCCACATAGTTCGCCGCTCTTTGCCCCCTGTTGTTATTGGAAGCTGGAGATCGATTCCCTTAAGCGTTTTGCCTGGCGGCGGCACCCATTATGCATTCTTGAGACCTGTAACCAAACATGCGATGATTTTCGCAGAATGGTGTGTCATACGTTTTAAACGTATGGCCCTTGCGATTGCACTTCTTGCTACGGTTCGAGTTGTCTTTTCCCTGTCTGTTCGAAAAGCGATTTTTGGACGGGCCAGTCTGATAATAATAGTGGCGCTGTGATCGCCAGCCATTTCCACCCTCACCTTGTCCAAACTGCTTTTTGTCGACAGTTTGACGACAGTTGGAAACCGTGTGTCCATAGCAGCCGCAAAAATTGCACTTAGTGTCCACATGTGTGGCCGACGTGAGTACGGCGTTGCTCTGTTGCTGTGGAGCGGTTGACAGTACTGTTCGGCTAAGCTTATCTACTAGCTGCTGTGTCTCTTCTCTCTGTTTGCTCAAGGAGTCTTGCACGATTTGCTTGAACTCAGTTCTCATATTTTCCATTTGTGATGGTGGGTTCGAATCCTTGGATGCCGCAGCATCCTGCAGGCAGTGGACAGCCTGCGACCCCGGTGGTGCGTACCCAGACAAGAGGGACCTCAGGGCGCTATCTGTGGTCGTATTGGCAGCTACTGCACCTACTATCAGTTGGCTCGCTGCGCCAGACAGGGCGCTTTCCAACTTTTCAGCGACTTTGTAGCATTCTTCCAGAGTTTCGTTGTGAGTTGCGTGCTGAGCTAACCCAAACTTGAGGAAAGGCAGCATGCCTTCAAGGAATCGATGCTTGATCTTATTTGCATTGCCCATGGTGGTTGGGTCCTCAGCTGGGAAAGCTTTCATGAAAGCAGCACGCACCTCATAACGCCACTGATGTATGGACTGTCCCTCGCGCTGCTTTAGCGTGTGGAATATCTGCTGATTCTTTTCCTTCAGCGCTCTACTGTCCAAAAATTCCTCCGCTAAAGCCGCGCGTAAGGTCGGGTACGAATTCTTCCTATGGTTGGGCAGGAAGTTGTAATGCTGTTCCGCTGTGCCTTTCAATCTGCGGATTAGCAATGCTAACTTTGCGGCATCGTCCAGCAGCATGGAACCGCAAATACGCTCAAACCGAGTGATCCAATTGGTGAAGTTTTCCTCTTTAGTGCCATAAAAGTCTTCAAAATCTTTATCGGCGGCATAATTGCCAACCGGCACTAATTGGACCTGTGGGTTTGGCGCGGGTTGGGGATTTTGGGCCGCCCCTTGCAAAGCGTTGATAGCATCCCTTTGAGCTTGCTGCAGTTGCCGATTGGCTTCTTCTAACTGCGCGCGCAAATCTCGTGCTACTTGTCGTGCATCTCGTAATTGAGCCTGCTCGTCTGGAGGGAGATTTCCGCCCGCTCCACCAACGTTGGCCATGCTAACTCTAATGGGGCAAACTGTCCTTTTGGGCAAGGAGAAAAAGCAGAGTTTTTGCGCTTGAAAAACGTAGAGGAACTACGGTAGTTTTTTTGACTGCACAAAAGGTTGCCGGATTTGACCCAAAGAGAAAGGTGAATAGAGTTTTGATGAGAACGAGAAGCACGGTTGTAAGCTCGGAGCTCTGCTAAGACAAGGGGGACAGGAATCGAACCTTTTGTGGCGTCGGGTTTGGGACGTTGGGGTCGACACCTGTGGAATGTGCAAGATTCCTTGTAGCAGAGAGAGAATTTCTGCTCCTATGTACTGTACGTACGTATTTTCTGAAGAGACACTTTTCTAGCAGCTAGCAGATAAGTATGGCCTGGTTAGGCGTTAGACTTTCCTAATATCTGGGCCGAAGCTCTCTTTAATGGTGCTTTCGCACATTAATTGTGATATAAACTGGGCCGAAGCGCACTTTAACAGTATGTAGTCTGTTCTGGTATCACAAGCAGCAATATAGCAGTTACGTACTGTTTGAGCTTGAAGACTGAACTGCTCTGTGTGTACGTATGTACTATACCACTACGGTATTTCTAGCGTTTTGCTAGGTTCTGGTGATTACCGTCTTCTTTTGTTGCTTGCGTAGAAGACCTGGAGAGCTTGATCCGATCCTGGAGCAGAGATGCGTAGTCGAGCAGGCTGGAAGCCCGGAGAATGAAGCACGAGACTGCAGCCGGAACCAGGGGACTGCACACTGCAGAAGCGGGAGACTGCCAGAAGAGACGATAGCCAAAGCTTCGTTTCTGGAAAGTTGGCGAGAGGGAAAAAGAGGAAAGTAGGAGGCACTGCGTGACGAGTTGGTAGCCAAGATGGCGAGAAGAAAGACTGTAGCCAAGACGAAAGAACTGAGAGTCAACGTTTCGGACGAACCGACAAGAGTGAGCTCTCCGAGTTGACCAGCTCTTTATATATCGGTCGTGATCCTAGTTTCTAGTTTTGGGGCTTTATGAGCCAAGACAATAGCGTGACAGTTACGCGAAATCTGTCCAGTTCGCTGTCAATGGGCTATTGTCTTTTGACTGGTTGCGTTTTCTTTGATCCGCCGATTTGTTTACGCCATGAATCGCCGAAGATGCCCTGGTCATTCAGTAGACCAGTTTCTGGCAGGCGCCTGTACAGTACTGTAAGTCTGTAATTACCGTCTTTGTAGTAAGCCGGTGCGGCGATTAATTTTGGCTCTTGGACATTTTTGTTTACCGTTTTCTGACCTTTTTATGACAGTACGTATGTACGTATGCACAGTACGTATGCGTTACGGCATGTCGCAACATAGAGCTTTAGATGCGAGTTATTTTTAGCAGCACAACGAAGTACCTGGTATGCCTGAGGAGGCATGTACTGTACGTACGTACATAATTAGAGAGGTATGCTCTGTTAGCTGTATCGTTGTGTGCTGAGAAAGCGACTTCCGGTCCGCTGTGAGCGATGTAGACACTTGTGGGCTAAGCTGCCAGGAGTTACGTACGCACTACCGTAATCCTGAAAAGAATAAGTACAAGGCAAGCGAAGCATGCATGCTATGTACCTGAAATAAAATTGCATTTGTGCGGGTTTCGCAGCGAGCAGAG
Organism: Epsilonema sp. ZAB3_2; assembly: GCA_030247985.1. Classification (NCBI taxonomy): domain Eukaryota; kingdom Metazoa; phylum Nematoda; class Chromadorea; order Desmodorida; family Epsilonematidae; genus Epsilonema; species Epsilonema sp. ZAB3_2. The sequence goes on from JASAMW010003639.1 coordinate 3,342, forward strand.
TAAGATGCGTGTTTTGTTATGCATAGCGCCTTTCGTGGCGGTCGCAGTTTTCTGCTGTTCTAGCCCATGTCTACATAGGGTCTCCAGTCCCTGACAACGGAAGTAGTGCGTAGTGCCGTCCTACCACGCGGCAGTGCCTGCTGGCACAAAAAGTACAGCTCCCTCTGGCTGGAGATCGAGGGGTGTTGACGACTGGATAGTAGGTTGTCCAGGCCTTCCACGGATACTCTGTTGAGGCCGTGGGCGCAAGCCGGGTAGCTAAGCCGACTTGAGTCAAGAGGGTGCACTCTAATAGGTGTCCTTGCTAGGAACTTGGGTGTAACCTAAAGAGCTGCAGTCCGGCAATTCTGGAACCAAGGGGAGAACCCAGGGGATCGACTTCGTGGAAGTTTTACCTCGCCCACCGCACAGTGATGGTTCCAAAACGTTGCTTTTGCCAGCCACTTCCAGCTGCTGTAAAAGCAACAGTAAGGGCTACCGTAGATAACCGCTTACTCCCTGACTGCCTACCTAACATATAAGCATATGACTCTTGACGTTTTGACTAGAATGTACGTAAGGTTGTACTACATACATACGTATTTACAGTATGTACATTCTCTATGTACAGTAAATATACATAGGTAACTTACGCTATAACCTGGGAGATTCCTCTCCAGATTACTACGTAGTTGTACCTTACATACCTATAGCTAAGCTGTTGCTAGCCTATGTACTTTCTTAGCTACTTGGGTCCGTTTGGACATTAAAGCGTTGGCACGGTCCGTTTGGACATTAAGGGTGGGTCCTGTAACAGGACTCCGGTTGGGTCCGTTATGAGGACTCTCTTCAAAAATGGGACTTTCGTCTCACGTTAATGTACGTTTTATTCTTGTACGTACGGTTACAAAAGCTTCTACCGTAGCATCTTCATTAGCTACAAGGCACGGCATGCTATAGAGAGTACATACCAGTTCACCGATAAAGCAGAAGTCGCCTGACGCGCCAAAATGTAAGACTAATCGCTGCTGACCAGAACGGAGGGCGCGCATGACTAGAACGCAAAGCAGCGACTTAGCCTTACAAGGAGAACAGCGAGTGCGAACTTCCGCTTACGGTGGCAAGAGTGCGTCAGCTTGTAGTGGAGCAGGCGTGGCCATAAGCCTTAGTCGACGAAGAGGAAGCAAACGAGGCTTAACACGCCATTGACTAGCCATTTAGATAGATGCCACTTAGCAAGATAGAGCCATTAGATATGCAGATAGATAGACATGCCATGTAGCTAGAGGATGCAGGATGTCAGCTTTGTAAACCACAACCTTTTTATCTCCCAACTGTACATCTTTACATCATGGACAGGTATATACAGAAGTAGGCTTAACACACATAAGGGCGACAGCAACAAGAAAGAACGCCCGTCACACGTCAACTGGATAGACAGAGAGCACGAATGAAGAGAGTAAAAGAGAGTGAGTGTGCTTTATATACCTACTGTATACTGAGAATATCGTACAAGTTTAGTCTACTAAAATGAAAGTTGTCACAACCCTGCATTGTGCATCCTACTTGATTCTTACTCTGGCAGAGACGATGATGGGAATGACTGAGGCTTGGCATAGTGAGAGCAGGGGGAGAGGGATGAGACCGCGCAGAACCACCAACACCACGCCGCTGTACGCCGCCAGAAACAGCGTCGACTCCACAAGGCGTCCAGAGTACCAGAGGATTAAGGCGGCGATGACGGCCGTCTGGATGGCCAGAAAGATCGCCTCGCCGTACGAGCTGGAAAAGACGCAACACGATTCAATTCAACTATTGTTATGGATTATATGCGGTAACGCGTTGCCGTTGGTCGGTAGCGACCCCGCGGTATTTAGGGAAAGTTTGGATCGGTGTCTGCGGGGTTGTCGACGTCATTGGTTGTCAATTCTTCTTTTCACTCGCTCCCTTTCCGCTCCCAGAGATGATTGAACAAGGTCGACGATCCCGCAGGCACCGATCCAAACTTTCACTAAATAACGCGGGGTCGCCATCGACCAACCGCATATCGTAAACAAATAAATAGGGTAAGTGTCGTGGGGTAAACCCGGACACCAAAGCTTTTCTGAACTGCCTCAACAAATGATAAATGAGTCCCTCATTTGAAAGAGGAGAGTTCAAGGAATCGATTGGTAGAAAACTTGTCTCAGTCGGTCGTATGACTGCTGAGATGTACTAGGTGTCCGAGTTTACCCCACAGTAACCTACCAAGGGCTTTTGGTTAAACAAAACAGACATCGGCACGTCATTATAGGGGTGGGTGTGGGGTATGCACTTTTGGGGGATCTCCTTGTAACGCAGTAAGCTCTCGGGGAATGTGGTTTTATACTTCAATACGATTATACCCCACCGTCAGACTGACGTCAGAGATTCAGCCAATGAGACGGACTGACTGGGGTCCCTCCCTTCTCCTACCTGACGTAACTTGTAACGATCCCAATGAGAGTGGAATTACGTGAAAGGCTGGGAGGTGTACGTATGTACGTACTGTACTGTACGCACATACCCCAACAGGCCACGTAACGTACGTACACCTGGTCTGTGAAAATATGCGACTTGGTTTACATCATCAGTTACAACCAGGTCCAAAAGAAAATTACTGCTCCACCAGCTTGAAATGAACGAGTTCGTTCGTACCTGAACGGGAAGCCTTTACTGAATCCATACCCCAGCGTGACTGTATTGGCGAATAACTCCAAGCACTGAGCACCCAATGAAATGCCAGTGGCTGAACTGGCTCGAAATATCTTCAGGATTTGAGGTACTTTCACTGCAACACACACATGGCACAGTGGTAGAATCCATCCCACTAAATCCACGCGCAGGTTCAAATCTAGCCTTGTCCAATAATTGTTAGAAAGGTCGCTTGGTTGTCAAAGTCGGTCATGTCCATCAATGATTTCGGACACGGTAAGATGTACAGTACAAATGATTCATACCGTACATACACAAGATACAGCTTTGCATAGGATAATAGTTTGGCCAGAGAGAGTTCGCTATGGGACTCAAGACGTCCTGTGTAGTTCGCATGAACTTCTGCTAAATAGGAGTACGCGAAGCACGGACAGAAATCCGCATTTGTGAATCCATTTTACGCAACGCGCCTTGAATGCCATTAGCAAACTCTTACTGGCCAGACTATAATACAATGGATGCAAGCGCAAGTCCAAGCATACCTGACACAGCTCCTAGAATAATGCCCAGACCAAGAAAACGGGAAAGAACCAGCTTGAAGCACGGATCTAAGAAAGCAAAATAAAAAGGGTACGCCTTGTTATACCCTTGTTAGGGTGGATGCGGCAAAGAAAAGCCCACAGTGAAGGCGAGGATCGATTTTTCAAATTTCCTTTGGTGAACTTATGCAGTTTTACATGCTGAATCGATCCCACCTACCTGTCTAGACGCGATTTTGCCTCCTCGCAGAGAAAACCCCCCACTAACTTGTACAGGGCGTTTCGCAATAATTTGCGCGAAAACGTTGCAAAACGCTTGCAAAACTTGTATACAAGTAAGTTTTCTCTGCGAGGAGGCAAAATCGCGTCGAGACAGGTGGGTGGGATCGATTCAGCATGTAAAACTGCATAAGTTCACCGAAGGAAATTTTTTTTTTTTGGCGAGACCGTACCCCACAGGGTCGGCTGTAGGTGAAACCCACCTCCGTTATGGTGGGCCAGTCCAGTGCCGCAAGGCACGACCAACAATGGCCCGAACCAGGGAAGGGCCTGGCACGAAGCCGAACAGCCATCAGCGACCACTGGTCGGGGTGTGCTGACCCGAAGGAAAGCACTGGTGCCTTTAGAAGCCAGCGAGCGGGCGCACCATACTGCCGCTGGGGTTGCCAGTCGCTTTAATCCCACCTGGCGAGAGTGGGAACTCATGACGCAGAGGACGGCAGATTGGACGCAGCCCGTCTTACCGCCTGCGCCACGAGCGCGACCCGAAGGAAATTTGAAAAATCGATCCTCGCCTTCATTCACTATGGGAAATCTTTGCCACATCTGCCACTTCACTAGAAAGAAACACCACACACGTGGTGAGTAAACTTTTACGGTGAGTTTGAACTTCGCGTACTGAGTATTTTCATTTGCTCCTACGTGAAAATTTTCTCACATTCACAAGCGATGAACCGTAAAACTCAGGGTGAATTCACTGCTGTCCCTATCCTTCAACGCATACATACGGTGAGCATACCGTTAAGTTTCACTCACCACGCATAGCGCACGGACACTACACACTACTACCAAACTATCAAGAATCAATATCAAAGAACGGAACACTCCTTACCGTGCAAAGGATTCAAATTCACTACTAGCTCCTCAAAGCAATTCTTTGGAAAGAGATAATGAATCGTATCATCCATTAGTTTGGCAGCCATCTTTCTTGTACGTACAGTTGTTGCTCACACACACTGACACTGCAAATATATGCCAGGTGAGAATAGATTGTGCATTAAGATTAGATAACAACTGGAGATAGTGACTCCATAAAACTGCAACTAAACCAAGAAGGAACAGCGAAAAATCAGGAAATTATTTTATTCTTACACAAACACAAGTAATAGTTGAGTACAGCATTATCGCATAGCTACATTTAGTCACACAGCACGAAACAAGAAAACATAACGTCACATAACGTCACATAAGTCACATAACGTTTGCTACCACAACATCTTGTATGAATTTGCAAAGTAAATTTTGTCATAAAACATCACAAAACAAAGTGAAACGATCGCACAAAATATTCCTGGAATGTCGCAATAAATAAAACACCAAGAAGAACTACCAGAAGCTCGTGTTATGCAGGATAGCCAAGGTCTGGAAAATACTTGTGATTTTTAACGCAAGAAGACATACAATAGATTGGAATACTCAGACAGCACCAACAAATGACAATGAAATGATTGTGACTGCTTCACTTTTCACAATGAGATAGTATTGCACTAAGAATGCAAGGTAGCGGTTATTGCAAGTCACATTACACAACAACAAAAGCGCAAACGCTAAAAGTTCTATCTTCACACTGACACTGATCAAGCCTTTCTTTGAGGGTCTGGCCACTGAGTTCGCTATGGAACTAAGTCGCCTTGCGTAGTTTGCATGTACTTCTACAGAATAGGAGTACACGAAGCACGGACAGAAATCCGCATTAATGATTCTATTGTACGCAAAACGACTTGAGTTCCACAGTGAACTCTAGTGATCCCAGACTTTAGCCTAGTTACAACAGAAAAAAACAAGCTTTGGACAGCCCGATTTACTCACTGCCGGGCTCTGTTAGGTAGGGTACTGTGGGGTAAACCCGGACATGGGGTAAACCCGGACACCTAAGCTTTTCTGAACTTGCCGCTTCAGCAAATGATGAACATGGTAGCTCATTTGAAAGAGGAGAGTTCAAGGAATCGATTGCTAGAATATCTGTCTCAATCGGTCGTATGGTTGCACTGAGATATACTATGTACTTAGGTGTCCGGGTTTACCCCCGTTTCCAGGTCTACCCCACAGTACCCTATCGCCTGAACACCACAGGAAGGAACTGTATTATTCCTCTGTGTAAAGGGCGAAGGTGAACACTTCCATGTTCTTGATTTCGAAGGCGCCGCCGGGGACTAGGGGTTCATTGTCGAACGTGTCACAGTGCGCACTGTGGCCTCTGACTAGCTCATCGCGAATGCTTAACCCTTCGCCAGATCTAAAAAGACACGCAGTGCACGAACGTCATCATTTCATCCAGTGCGATGCCAATGCGAAGATGAAACACAAAATAAAGATTGCCAAATTCTGGCTCTAATTTCGCACAACTGTATGTCTGCAAGTGCAATATCAGTGAGAGGGGAAAGAGAACATATCAAACGGCACCTTTATCTTTCGAGTTGAAACATTAGCTCGTTTTCCCCCTTACCCTACAACAATCGGCCAAGATGTTTGTTCTGCATAATGCAAGCGAAAGCGACAGACGACCAAACGCATGTTTTTCGCGTGCGTTCAATCCAAAATCTAGGTGGTATGATAGTAGTCCGTTCCATACATTGAAGCATCAGCAGTGAAACATCAATCTCACGAGTTGACCCAGCCGCCGCGACGAAACTTTTCGTCTGACCCCGTGAGTTTGATGTTTCAGCGCATCTCATCTTACCCTCCTCCGACGATGAGCGAGGTAGGGGAGGCGGCCATGTACATCTCCTGCGCGTGCGCTAGTCGTTCCCCCGGCCTGTCCATACCCACCCATCGGAACTGCACAGGGTGCGGGGGTGTGAGAGTGAAGAGGAAGCTCTCTCCAGTGCCGAAAAAGCTGCTCTTCGGACCACGATGCTCCTTCCAAGAAGCGGAACAATAGGCGCCGAAAATCTGCAAACAGAAGCGAGTGATGTAAAGTACTGTATGTCATGTACGCACACGCATGGTAATTAGGTGCCATTCTATAAATGGCCAGGAAATATTTTATTACGATCGGAAATTGAAGCTGGCTACATCAAACCGAGGCAAAGCACGCGCCGCCTTTATCAGCAGCTTGAAACATTAGCCCAAATTAACGTGCGTTACGATGTACATGAACGCTGATGGGTGATCGCGAGCTGAGCCTTCAGTATTACGCTCTTCTGAGCGCATTTTTTTCCTTCTCGCATCTCGCTTACCGATCAAAAAATGCACTGAAAGTTCTAAGTGTAACTCAGAGGGGTCAGCTCACGACCATTCAGAATTCTTAGCGCAACTGGTCCACAACTAAAACGAAAGCTCATCAATATTGTTGTTTTTCTTTTTATCTTTCATGTAGTCTACCGACTACTGTGCAGAATTTTGTGAAAATGGACTAATGTTTCACACAATCGATAAAGGCAAAGCATGTTGTCGCACCTTCAATCAATTCAGTGAAGAGGGGGAATAAACAGGTGAAGCGTTTCCGTACAAAACATCACAGCGACCAAGTAGGGTCGTACCTATGGAATCCGCGTTTGCGGAGTCCACATCCGTGGAAACAAAATTCAACACCCGTGGAAAAAATTCTACACCTACGGATTCCGCTTTTGCGGAGTCCACACCCATGGAAAAAAAAATTCCACACCAACTGGATATCCGCAAACACGGAGTCCGCAGGTGTGGAAGAAAAATTCCACGAGTGTGGAATTTTGCTTCCATGGGTGTGGACTCTGCAAATGTGGAATCCGTAAGTGTGGAATTTTTTTCCACGGGTGTGGACTCCGTAGGTACGACCCTACTTGGTCGCTGTGATGTTTTCTACGGAAACGCTGCACATGTCTATTCCCCCCACCTACATTCCTGGTGAAGATTTTCGAGAAAAAAAGGGCGAATGTTTCACCCAATCGATAAAGGCAAAGCGTGTCGTCGCGCTCTGATTCCAACTGACATTACAACCCCAATTGACAAAATATAAAACCGGGACAAACCATGCGCCGCAGCCCTTATCGGTTATGTGAAACATTAGCCCATTTTCCACTGAAATTCATTGACAACCTGACAAGTCTCAAGAGATTTGCGTTGTCCCCTTGCGTATAAATTTCTTTTCCAAGCACCCTCAGCTAAAATAAAGCACTTTTAAAGCAGTTTACAATCGGGTGTTCAAAATAAAGCACTTTATGCAAGGGCTACCCTAACATCGACCTTCGAATTTTGAATTCAAACCCATTGTATCATAAACTATACTCAAGTATTTTACAAAAAACCGAATTTCAAAATTCCTATCCGTTCCCGAGTTATTCGACGATAAAAATCGATAAATTTTAGTATTGAAGCGAACCTCGGGATCCGTTACGGTAGTGTAAGCTACAGAAGCTACCGTAACGGTTCCCAAATCCGTCTTCAGTACTGAACTTGACTGAACTTTGCACACGGATAACTCGTGAACGGATAGGAATTTTGAAAAGCGTTTTTTTGCAAAAGACTTGCATAAAAAAATAGTTTATGATAAAAAGGGTTTGAATTCAAAAGTCGATGTAAGGGAAGCCCTTGCCTTTAAAGGAAATAAAGCATCCAAGATCCCCTCAAAACATCAAATCGGAACAAACCACGCGCTGCCTTTATTGATAATGTGAAACAGTAACCCATTGTCCACTAAACTTCTACACAATAGTCGGTGTGGACTTCCAACACGCGGAACAATAGGCACCGAAAATCTGCAAACAGAAGTGAGTGATGTAAATAATGTGTATGCTACGTACGCACACGCAGCGTAGTTTAGTTGCCATTTTATAATTGACCAAGCTGAGAAGCTGCATAAATCAATGGGGCAAAGCACGCGCCGCCTTTATCAGCTGCTTGAAACATTAGCCCATATTCACGTGCGTTACGTAATGTATGAACGAACGCACAGTACAGTTTGGGTCAGCCCTATTTAGGTACCATTTTACAGTTGGACAGGAATTATTTTATTATTATTGCGATCGCAACAGCTGGTATAAAGGAAACAAAAGGAATTGTGTGCAAAGCAGAGCGTTTGCTTGCTACTGCCGGCCATTTGTGTCACAATAGTGGGCTACACACGTGGTGAGTAAACTCACGATGAATTCGTCATACCGTATTTACCCATGCATACTAGTAGTCAGACCCATGGGGCTATGCAAAAATTGAGAGGGCCTATATGGGGCTACGCATGGGGCATTTTTTATGTTTCTGAGAGGTGCACAGAGGCATATTTTTTAGGTCAAAAGCACGTGTTTTAGGGCATAATTGAGGTCAAAACAGGGTTATTCTAGTACAATACACCCCCAAGCAGGCTTATAGGCATCTTAGCTTGGCGTGGGAGTGGTTATGGGTAGCTTATGACCAGCTTATGTAGGTAGGTTCAGGTACTGTACGTACATATGGGGCTATGCATGGGGGGGGGGGGGGAGGATATGCATGGGTAAATACGGTATATAGTTAGTGCCGACAACTACACCGATTCTGTAACAAACCGCGGCAAAGCAAGCACCAACTTTACCAGCAAGGTGAAACATTAGCCCATTTTCCACTAAAATTCCGCCCAGTAGTCGGTGGACTCGGTACATAAAAAACCCTACCTCATCTTTCTGAGTTTGAATGATGAAACAAGTAAGTTCGGTGTCCGCCTGATCTATCTTCTGCCATAGACGAGTGAAGCTCCTGCCTTCTTCCGCTGCACTGAACAGACGGAAAGGATGCATCAGTTGGACTCGCTGGGGAAACCATGACCACAACAGAGCCACCTACAGTACAGAAAGAAACACAATCAACCATGCATTCCTGCACAAATCAGAGGAGACTTATGTGACCTGCCGCTTTCCGTATGGCGATAGCCCCGCTCCGAAAAGGGGGAAGGGAAATAGGACCGAACGGGAATCGAACTCGCTACACTCGGACACAGCTGTGGACTTTGGCGTCCAAGGACAGTTGGCTAAACTCGCTTACATACCATGCCATACGTAAGCAGTAGGTAACATTTTATTATGAATGAAATTAGTACGGATGCTTCTGGCTGGGGGTAATTTGGGCCACCCCGTCATCACACACATCTCCAGGCCCTCGTCAGTGATGTCGGAGCTGGGTAACGCATACCGCGTGAAGCCGTCATTGTTGTCAACAACTTCGCTCAGCTGTTGTCAGTTTGTCCTCCGTCCGTTTGTTGACGACAAATATATGGGCGTTGTCGGTTTTTGTTGACGAAATGACAAGAACAAACCGCCAGACAACTCCCATATATTCGTCGTCAACAAACGGACAAGAAAACGACAACATTGTTCAGGGACTTGTTGACAACAATAGCGCGCTACACACGTGGTGAGTAAACTCTGGGGAATTCCCCATAAGTATGCGATGAAGCATAGGGAGTCCGGTGAATTCACCGTGAGTTTGAAACTCACCGTCGTGTGAACACATGAGAAAAATTTGCGCTTAGGAGCAAGTGAGAATGTTCTACATGGAAATTAAAACTCGAAGTTCAACTCGAAGTTCGAATTCACCGTGAGTTTACTCACCACGTGTGTAAGATTGCTGCGGGGGAATAGAAGACGGACTGGCGGATCGATAATGTGTTGGTCACGCTTGTGTAGAAAACATATTAGTAGTGGACAGGGGGAGGGAGGAGTGACCAGAGAAAATAAACACCTTTCCTCCGTCTTCTATTAACTCGAGGCAATATTATAGCGCGCTAATGACGCCTTTGTGCGGCATGTGTTAACCCCAACACAGGACCGTACCTGATCCGGTGTCAATATATCCGTCTGCATTTTGACACCAGTCGGCAGTTTGGCGGGCGACGTCGAGTTTTCGCGCCCCAAACGCGCCTGCTTTCCGCTCTGTTTGCGTTCGTCCGATCGCGATGCTTGCCTCACCGTCAGCTCGTGGCGTTCTTGGTAGCTGCGTATGTGGGACATGGAGAGGTTGCGATGCGCGAAACACATCTACAACGCATACATACCTACGCATGTACGCCAATCATCGCTCATTCACATATCGGAGATACGTGGCTCGTCGTACGCAAATGTATGGACAGCCGTGGATGGATACCGTGGGCGTACGCTGAACTGAGCGCATTTCCTTTCTATGTGAATGATGCTGAGTGAGGTATTATTGAACATTGTTGAATATTATTAAATTAGAGAATCGTGGATCTCATTAGAATCATTGAGATGGCTACAGTACACAGGAGTAAAGCCATCCGGATGCATATGCTTTCTTACATTCATGAAGCTTTCGGGCGTGACGGGCAGATTTCTGGTGCATTGGGCGATATCCTTGGCGATTTGCTCGGCGCTGATTGGCTGCTGACCGATGGTCGAGGAGCGTGATGATCGACGCAGACTCCTGGCTCCGTCCTGCTTCAGCCACAGCTGGACAATGGTCAAGGCGACGCGATAGAGAATCTTCTGACCCTCGTACATGAAGCAGTCCAGAACTCGCACCTGCAATTAAGAGACCAACTATAAGTCGAGAAGGAAAATTTGCTGGATGTGCCAGGGAATCGAACCCTGGACCTCTCGCGATCAAGGCGAGTGCCTTAACCACTTGACTACACACCCAGACGACCTCAGCCGTACAACTTTCCCTTTTGATCATGAGACAGCTAGCCGGTTTGCCTAGGAGAGGGCGCCTATTTGGCACCTCTCAATAGTGGGCTACACACGTGGTGAGTAAACTCACGGTGAATTCGACGGTGAGTTTGAACTTCGAGTTTTATTTTTCGTGTAGAGCATTCTCACTTGCTCCCAAGCATAAAATTTTTCTCACGTGTTCACATGATGGTGACGTGAGGCGACAAAGCAAAGGCGCTCAAAAGAATGAAACTTGACTTGATTTCCAAGTTTTCGGGATCAGTCAAGACGTCCACGCGTGCAAGGTCGACTCCAGCAGTTTCACTTACTACATTCTTCATTAGCTCGCCGTGAAACATCAAGTTTGCTAGGTCACCAAAGAAACAGGTCTGAGCGGCAGAGAAAATCCATTCTAGCTTTACACGCCGCTCACCGAGAGAATGCGAACATTTCTCACATTCCTGCATATTTTTACTATTTCTATTTCTACTATTTCTATTTCTACTATTTATTTCTCACATTCCTGCATATTTTTACTGCATATTTTTACGACTGAACAATGTGTACGACACCTGTCCTGGCGTTCCGGCATAGGTGTCGGAAAAATTTACACTTGGGAACTTCCCGCAACGCCGAAAACCGATATCTACTTGTACATCACGCCGTTCTTATTTCAACCACATCTATTTTTCCCCCAGTAGTCCTCCTAACCCAAAGTTTCCATCGGAGTCATGCACTCTGGGCGTACGCTCGGCGTGTCCGTGGCTTGAAGCACGCAAAGGCGTGGACAGCGCCGAGCGTATTCCTTCCCATGTGCATGGGCAATTACATTACACATACCAAAGACATATAATTGATAAGGGAAGAATGGAGCATACAGTGTAAAACGAAGGAGGCACCCTGACTCATATTCGACCCACTACAATGGGTTTCGTAAAACCCATTATAATGAGGAATCCAATGCACGCTATCCACATACAAACAATTTCGTAGCGTGCGTGCGTGTGTATGTGGATGGCGTGCTTTAGCTTCCCCATCATAATGGGTTTTACGAAACCCATTGTAATTGGTCAAATATGAGTCAGGGATTGCCTCCTTCGTTTACACGGTGTGCTCCATTCTTCCCCTAAGCAGAATTATATATTTTTGATTACACTTACCAAGTAGGTAAATGGCAGATCGCGGAATATCCAGGCGTGCCATTCCTCGTAAATGCCCAATCGTTCTTCCTCTCTTTCGGATCCAGGTATCAACTTACGAAAGAGAGAGTGAGCCTTACCCTGCAAAAAACCATACAGGTCTCAAAATGGAATTTGCTGGCCGGTAGCATTCATGATAAAGTTGATGTAACAATGGGTCAGACCAGAGAAAGAGAGATGGTGAAACTTTTACCCCACAACGTTTCGGCTCATAAACTTGAGCCTTCATCAGATGGCTCAATTTATTTGCTTGTTTTTTTGTTTTAGCCACCTGATGAAGGCTCAAGTTTATGAGCCGAAACGTTGTGGGGTAAAAGTTTCACCATCTCTCTTTCTCTGGTCTGACCCATTGTTACATCAACTTTATCATACAGGTCTCAGTAATGCATGTGTAATTTGGGGTAGCTTCGGACACCCGGGGTAATTTCGGCAATCAATGAATATGCGCGCGCACAGTGGGTGAGTGAGTGACTGAACTATAGTCTGGCCAACAGGAGTTGGCACTTGGACTCAAGGGCAGGCGCGTTGCGTAAAATACATAGATTTACAAATGCGGATTTCTGTCCACGCTTCGTTTACTCCTATTTAGCAGAAGTACATGCAAACTCTACGCAACTCGCCTAGAGTCCAAGTGCCAACTGCTATTGGCCAGACTTATAACCACCTTAGCAGCTGTACTCAAGTATTGCAATGATGGCTATGGGGTGAGTTGCGAACAATCCAACCACACGAACTCGCCCCACCTTTCTCTACGACCCGCCACTCGTAATTTTAATTTGGAGGTAATTATGTTCCAAATTACCATTTCAAAATGGTAGCCTACAAATTACCACTAAAATCGTCCAAATTACCCCGGCTACAATATCTTATCTCCACTTTCGGAATATGAAATTTATCCCCATCGACTATACCACAGCAACACATCAAAGCACTGATGATTCCAGGCTGTATTTATTTCGCTTCTGAAACATTAGCCCAATTCTCATCAGCATTCTCCCAAAGCTAAGTATACAACGCGAACGCGTATAAACTGAAAGTCCTTTACACTCACGCATACAAACTGTTACGCACTGCGTACGTATGGCAATAGCGTCCGAAGCCAGTAGTAGTGCACGTAAACTAGTTCAGGTATGTAAGGCGAGTTTAGCCATCTGTCCATGTGCCGGCACCTGGTGGTGTGCCTAAGTTCGCAGGTGTGACCGAGGGTAGCGGGTTCGATTCCCGTTCGGTCCTATTTCTCTCCCCCCTTTTCGGGGCCCGGCTATCGCCATACGGAACCCGGCACGTCACAAAACATACAGTCTGTGCATACCACGTGTTTCTTGACCAGCCTATCCAGTGTTCTCTTTGAGGCCGTGTGAGCGATATCCGTCTGCATGAGATACTTCTGATTCTGTTCCACCATACGTACAATGCATGCATAAGCTTCCTCCTCCTGCATGTAGTGAAGCATAGCGCCGGTCAAAGGATACAAGATCTGAAATTGCCAAAATTATGTAATCTTGCTACATAGCATGCAGTCAGTAGTGCGCTACACACGAGGTGAGTAAACTCACAGTGAATTCCCCGTAAGTATGCGATGAAGCATAGGAAGTCTGATGAATTCACCGTGAGCGTGAAACTCACCGTCGTGTGAACACGTGAGAAAAATTTTGCGCTAGGGAGCAAGTGAGAATGCTCAACACAAAAAAAGAAACTCGAAGTTCAAAATTCACCGTGAGTTTACTCACCACGAGTGTAGCCCACTATAGTCTGGCCAATAGCAGTGGGCACTTGGACTCAAGGCGAGTTGCGTAGTTTGCATGTACTTCTGCTAAATAGGAGTACACGAAGCGTGGACAGAAATCCGCATTTGTAAATATATTTTACGCAACGCGCCTTGAGTCCAAGTGCCAACTGCTATTGGCCAGACTATAGTGTATACATTATAATCATTACACGCTCGCATTCCTAGCTTTGGGACCAAGAATGCATATACGATACCGGAATTTTTGTGAAATCCGGTCGTAGATGCTCCACAGTGGCGAGGATTTGTAGAATACAGCGTTGACCGCTTTCTTTCAGCATGTGATGAGAGCGCAGAACGCTCGAGTCCCGGAGAAAACTGGGCTCCAAATTGGCGTTCGGATCTAAAAGGTACAGATGAAGTCAAAGGCTGATTATAGGGTATCGTGGGGTAATTTTGGAGGGCAGAAAATCCTAGACACTTTTGAAACTTTATTAGCGCTTTGCTGGTACTCGATTAGGGCAGTAAGAACAACTCGAGTTTAGCAGCCGATCCCCTGGCCAAAATTATCCCGTTCCACAATATTCATATTCTTTGCGAGAGATGGGGTACAATGGGGTAAACCCGGCCATGGGAAAATCCGGTCACCTAAGTTTCAGGGCTGCATATCTCAGCAACCAGGTGACCGATTGAGACAACTATTATTTCATTCGATTCCTTGAACTCTCCTCTTTCAGATGAGCTATTTGGTTCATTTGCTGACTAGGTTTACTCCATGGCCGAGTTTACGCCATAGTACTCAATTCATACAATATAGCACACATACTGCAATTGGCCATGTACGATAGTACGACGTGCAACGACACTGTCATCCAACAAGCTAAACGTCGCTTAGGTATTTCCAAGTATTTCTGCATTTGCGGTACGTCGTACTATCATCGAGTAATAGCCCACTCACATCCGAAACATGCGTTGTGCGTACACTCGGCGTGCGTATATGGCTCCACACACGCAAAGGGTGGACGAATATCCAGCCATGGAGGCGCCGAGCGTATGCCGTGCGCATTTCCTTCCAATGTGAATCGACCATAAGGCTCATAGTATCCAAGCAGATAACTTACTGGCATCTCTCAATCTATCGACTGTTTCCTTGTAGACGAGAATATGCGTGTCCATATTTCCATCCTGCGGCCTGCATAGTTCTTTCCATAGTTCAGCTCTAACTCGATGATTGATTGTCCAGTGATTCCTGCGTAGAAATTTCTTCACCTATGAAAAAAAATATGCAAAAACTCAATTTTACATCCACGGCAGGGCATTTGGGTACTGTGGGGTAAACCTCTCAGCAACCATTCGGCCGATTGAAACAAGTATTCTACTACCGATCGATTCCTTGAACTCTCCTCTTTCAAATGAGCTACCATGTTCATCATTTGCTGAATGAAGCGGCAAGTACAGAAAAGGTTAGGTGTCCGGGTTTACCCCGTGTCCGGGATTACCCCACAGTACCCTACATCCACTGCAGGGCATGTCCATGCTAAACTGGAAGGTCTCAAGGGGTCGCCTAGTTCTTTCCTGCGCGATGCGATTGCGCCGTGGCGTTAGAGCAAAATCTGTCAAGCGTGATTCACATGCGCAGAAAAATACGCTCGACGCATGCATATGGTTACTATCCACGGGCAGTCCTTGCCTGTTGCATGGGTGGAGCCACGGGTACGCCATAACTCCAATGTGAATTCATTCAGCAAGAGATTTCTGTAAAATCCCACGCGAAAAATGCCTCCCACGACCACGAAAACCGTCAAAAACTCTCGCATCAAAACCAGAAACTGCTTGAAGTAAAGGTAATATTCACTACTTGCGATAAAATTATAGGTTGTCGCAAACTGACCCTTCCGTTCTTCAGTGAATTTTGTTGATCGGTGCGGCGGATACTGGAAGGGTCACCGATCAAAAATGCACTGAAAAACAGAGGGGTCACCTCGCGACCACCAATTATTCTAAGCGCAAGTAGCGAATAGTAGGAAGAGAACCTCGTGACCTTCAAGCAAACAATGGAACAAAATTGGCCTTCTCCTCACATCTTGATCCAGTATCTCTTGCACTGACAAAACGTGTTCATCTTTGCTCTCATCAAAATTTGACCGCGAATCAAAGCGATCTCGCAGCAAAAACCGCCACAGAAATTTCAGAAATTTTCCTTCATGTCCACTGCTGCAAAACGCCATGGTTCTTTTCCAGTAGGTTCTCTATTTTCACGATTAGAACTCATATATCTATTCACAAACCGTAGATGAATAAGACTTGATTCGATAAGATCAACACAAACTCAATGCAGTTCAACAATTGTCTGTGTGCTGGTCAGAAGACAGGAGGGAACGCTTTGAGTTCCCGTCTCGCTCCTTGATTTTACAGATAAAGTTACTTGGCTAGACAACCAGGTCACTTGGTCAGGTCAAAACAACAACACATCGGTTGTTTTGACTGGCTACAAACTGGCAAAACAGTGCGAGGTGTGAACTTTATCAAAAGCAAATAATAGCGGTTGTAGAGCAAAGTAGACTGAACTCCAGTCAAGAATTTCCTTCCTGCTTTAGGTGAAAGGCAGTCTGGTCATGGCATGAACAAATACACGTTCGCGGTTCAGAGCACGTTCAAATCCTGGCATGCGAGCAAGCATATGTGTTTGAAAACATCCCTGTTTTTTTGGCGCTGAAAGTACAATTGGGGGCAGCGTGCAATGGCTCGTTCACATTGGAAGGAACTGCGCTCGGTTGACGCCCGACGCATACGTGGCTGTTCATGCTTTTGAGCGCACGCCCTGTAGTACATGTCTCCGATGTGAATGGGCTATCATAAGATAAGGTTCTGCAATCTATTCAACGAATAAAACAACACCGCACTTTTGGCACCTGGTGTCAACAAAACTGCGCACCAAAAATTCAGCGTGGCGTGTTTTCTGAAGATTTTATGAGATTTTGATTGTGACAGACGTTTTGCAATACGCCGAATGGGCTGAACTAGCAACTTTGCAAACCCAACTCAGAACAAACAACATGCCCAATATTGCTCGCGACTTCAGATAAAAAGCTGCTTATTGCAAGAAAAGCAAAAAGAGCCACACCAGTCTCAGATTGTCGGTCCAAGTCTACTAAAAGAATGGGAAGATTTCCGTAGTCGTGGAACACATTTACCGCATCGAATGCATGGACACTTTCCATGCTATTTTACGCTTATTCGCAACACTTGCGAAAGAATTATTATGGGTGGACGCGAGTTGACCCTTCTGTTTTTTCAGTGCGTTTTTCCTATTGGTGACCCACTGACCCCTTCATTCAGCGCACCGGTCAAAAAACGGCACTGAAAGCTAGTGTAGAGTATATGCATGTTCAATGCAAATCCGCACTCGCGTCTTTCGGGGTTTGTCCGAAGTTGCGGAGGCAACTTCTGTGTTGAGTCAAAGAGAGGCGCCGGTGTCGTGATCATGCATGCACAAATTACGTACATTACAATTGCACTGCTACTGCCGTGACATTTATCTAACTGTAATTGTGTACAACTTGCCATGCAACTTATTGCTATCCTTGTTGTCGTTCTTAGTCTGGTTTGTTGGTAGAATAATACTTGAGTCTCCTGTGAGACGGTGGCGTGATTTTGGGGCTGCGGCCACAAGTCTGTTGCTTTGATTTATTGCACACATCACGAACGAATTGTACGTCGAATGCTTCTACGATTTGCTTCTACTGTCGACACATGGCTTGCTTGATTTACTGTTGATCCAAAGACAGAAGATCGGAAGATAGAAGCCATGGGAAGCGCGGAAAGCAGAAGCGGCGCGTCGGACTTCGTTGGCAGTCGTTCGGTCCTTTGATCTTGCCGCCAGTCTGTTTACCGTTCGTACCGTACGTCGTATTGTCGTGCATAGTGTAGGTATGTATGCGGAGCATCGTAAGGGCTGGGCTAACGAGATACTTTCCCCCTAAGCCCGAGTTAGGTGCCGGAAACGGGATAAGTACGGCACGGGTGTTGGGAATCTATCTCACTGAGTGCTGGGTGCGTGGATTCAAAACCAGAGTGCTACTACATTAGCTACACCAAAGCTACGTAATAGACCTGGGGTTAGTGCAGGTGCTCGGGTGCTGGTACTTGGTGGTAATGCCGGTGTGGTTTATCCACAGTATAGCACGCACGCATACAGGCCCGATAGACGGCGCACATACACAACAGACTTGTGGCCGCAGCCCCAAAATCACGCCACCGTCTCACAGGAGACTCAAGTATTATTCTACCAACAAACCAGACTAAGAACGACAACAAGGATAGCAATAAGTTGCATGGCAAGTTGTACACAGTGGCCCGCTACAGACGTGCTCCGAGTTTGCTCCGAGCGAGTTCGCTCCGAGTTTGGAATGACTTTGTTTTGATCCGAAACGAACGTCAATGGCTCACACGACTTCGAATTACAAGCTCGGTTGTTCACACGTACGTTCCGAAAAACGGAGCGAGTTCGGAGCGAACTCGGTGATTTTGCATGTTGAAGCATAGTCAGGGCTCCGAATTCGGAGCGAATTCGGAGTTCACGTCTGTAGCGCCCCAGTTACAGTTAGATAAATGTCACGGCAGTAGCAGTGCAATTGTAATGTACGTAATTTGTGCATGCATGATCACGACACCGGCGCCTCTCTTTGACTCAACACAGAAGTTGCCTCCGCAACTTCGGACAAACCCCGACAGACGCGAGTGCGGATTTGCATTGAACATGCATATACTCTACACTAGTGATTCGTCTTACACGATAATACGACGCGCTTTCTCAACCATACCGACAGAACGGCGAACAGTATTTACCACCGTCTTTTCGTTTTCTTTTCTGTTAGCTTTCTCGCAAAAACAGTGCTTTTCTTGAGAACAGTTTACCATACGTATGCAGAAAATGACGATCGTAAATATTGCACTCTATTCTGGCGGAGGGTTGAGAAAGCGCATCATACTATCATCGTGTAAGACGAATATACCGGTCAGCTCGGGACCACTCATACAAATCTTAGCGCAATTAGCGGATAGCCATTCTCTTCACCTGATTCTTGCTTCCCGTGCGCAAATG
>JASAMW010003641.1:0-18137 GCA_030247985.1 Epsilonema sp. ZAB3_2
AATGGTAGGACATACAGAAACGGTGGTCATATCAGATTATAGCTCTTGAATAGGGCTTTCAGAAGAGCTAGGTCCCATTCTTCTCTGGGCTAATTCCACACCAAAACGACAAGGTGCTGAACTTCACCACCTCTGATTTTGTTCATATTTGGTGCAATAGTTGTACTATATGGTATGATCTCCCACACAAAATTTCAGCTCTGTGGTCCCTCTGGTTCCAGAGCTATGACCCCTCAAAGGTCAGGGTTCGGAGCCGATCGGGGCATAACGTGGTTCTGTATGAGCCCCATTATCTCAGGTTCTAGACTGATAAATGATAGCTTATGGCATACCATTCGAAAGCTCTTGATCTGCTCTTTCACTACAGCCTACTCAAAATAGGCTTTGGCTTAACCCTTTATACTAGAAACTTGCAATTTAAAACTTTCAAGGCGATTTTCTCAAAAACCTATCTTTTAATTTTTATTTAATGGTGATTTTTGGAAAGAACGCACCTTGTTTACCCTATTCACACGTCATTTGTGGTGTGTATTTGGCTTGCACATGAGAAAATGACGAAAATGTGATTTTTTTGTACTGCGGTACGAGCAAGGGAAAACAGGCTAACTCAGTGTTAGAGACCTAGTTGTATTTTATCCTGTATACAAAGACCTTTTTTAGACATCTAGTAGCAAGGCCATTTGTTGACTGCATTTGCTTGTTGTAGTGCCCTACATTAGCAGCATTATCAAGAATTAACAAAAATTGATATTATAGGCAATTACGTCATGCAGTTTTTTGGCCCACTAAAGGGTTACGAGAAGTTTATTATGGTTTAGCACTTGTTTTACTTCAAAAATAGCTGACCAAATTGAGCAAGTGTGGTAAAAGAGTGATGTTTTGCTAAAAAACGATGAAAGTATACACTTTAGCACACTGACTGGTCGCTAATACTGGGTTAGCCTGTTTTCCCTTGCTCGTACCGCAGTACAAAAAAGTCACATTTTCGTCATTTTCTCATGTGCAAGCCAAATACACACCACAAATGACGTGTGAATAGGGTAAACAAGGTGCGTTCTTTCCAAAAATCACCATTAAATAAAAATTAAAAGATAGGTTTTTGAGAAAATCGCCTTGAGAGTTCTAAATTGCAAGTTTCTAGTATAAAGGGTTAAGCCAAAGCCTATTTTGAGTAGGCTGTAGTGAAAGAGCAGATCAAGAGCTTTCGAATGGTATGCCATAAGCTATCATTTATCAGCCTAGAACCTGAGATAATGGGGCTCATACAGAACCACGTTATGCCCTGATCGGCTCCGAACCCTGACCTTTGAGGGGTCATAGCTCTGGGACCAGAGGGACCACAGAGCTGAAATTTTGTGTGGGAGATCATACCATATAGTACAACTATTACACCAAATATGAACAAAATCGGAGGTGGTGAAGTTCAGCACCTTGTCGTTTTGGTGTGGAATTAGCCTCTGGCGCTTAAAACAGGAGTTAGGATCGATTAAATTTTGTGTACATTTAGGTTGGACACCCTGTACATTATTCATATACATACATACGTACCCTACCTACCTCATCCTTTTCCGCCGCCACCTGTTCCATGGACGATCGTGCCGTGGTTTTCGGTTTGTTCGGCAGCCAGACAACGTCCGCCGTGTCGGGGCTCCACAGCTCCCTGCCGTCCGGCATCTGCTGTCCGACGGCCGCCACCGCCGCCAGCTCCTCCGCGCACAAGCCGCAGCTGACGAAGAGGCGCACGAGGACCAGCGGCTCCCGTCGCCCGAAATCCAGCACCAGCGCCGTGTCGTACGTGCGCCGCGTGCGGGCGCCGAGAAAGCGCACTCGGAACTAAAGAGAACGAATGCACAAGAAACATAAAGCGTAACGCAGAACACGATGGAATAATAGTAGATGGAAAGTACCGCAAGTCTGTGCGGTCAATAAAAGAGCGTGTGCAAGCCCAGTGAGGACGTAGAAAGAGTGGGAGTTTGAGAAATTGAGCCTGTGCAGTCAGATGGGGTCGTGCGCTAAGAGGGGCGTAATCCCGTGCTGCGTATGCTGCGTGTTCGACTCACGCACTGGCTGCCCAATTTTTCAAACTGCTTCTCTTGTGCTCATATCTCTTAACAGAAAGCGTCCTGCACTCTAATGAGAGTCGTGCTTCGCCCCCCACGCGGCAACGACAGACACGTAACGCGCCTGTGTGTTCAAGACTTGGGAATAACGATTCTTCGCAACAAAACGACAGCAAAAACGTACGAACAGACGCGGTTTTCGTTTCTTTCTTGTCGCGTGGGGCCCATCATGGTCCGCTCTCATTGGAGGGGGAAACTTATGGCCCGTTTCACATAGAAAGTAAATACACCCGAGGCGCGCTCGGTTGTGTGTCTCTAGCAAGCCATCACACGTCATACACCATTACCTGGTAGAAAGTATCCAGAGAGGGATCTTCGAAATCGGCTCCGGACACCATGTACACCGCCCTGCCGGTTTCCGACTCCAGAGGGGTGCCAGACTCGTCGTCGCACAAGCGAAAGCCCGTCACCGACTCCTTCTTAGAAAATGCCACTGATAACAGAGCCGTCTAAACAAACAAACAAAACAATCTTACAAACACCATTCAAGACAATGGGAAAGAGAACGTGCACATAATGCATGCGAGCGGTAAGGGTACTGTGGGGTAAACCCGACCACCTAGTACTAAACGAAGGCAGTTCCTTCTATGTGGGGGACTGGGTTTACCCCACCAATAAAACCGCACGGGTTTACCCCATACAATAGGACACCCTAAATATATTCGTACCTGTGCGATGACTTCAATCGTCCACTCTGCTTCTTCTTCCGTCTCCACAGATTGACTGGTATTGGGTTCCACTGTAATCTCAGCTACGCGAATATCACGATCTCCATATGACACCACCTATGCATAATATCACACATTCACACGTTCAAGTACGTACGCACAAACACGTACTACACCTATGTATAGTGCCCTTCCTCGTTGTCACCTTTCGCTTCCCCGACTCCATATCGGCTAGTAACTTTTCATGTTCTTTGGTGAATTTGAGCCGCAACTGCTCCAAAAGAGCTGCCTGCCTTTGCTGCCATTCTTCCAGCTCTTCTTGACTATGGGGTCGGGGACAGAGAGCCTCTTGACCAGATGCATGCCTGCATAAATACAAACGTAAGCCTACAAGTAAAGTTTACGTGTTCTTATGTGTACATACAACATGACCCACACACATCAGACAGTGCGCTAGGGCGTACGCTCGACATACACGCCATAAGTATGGACGGACGAACGGACAGCCATGGATGCGCCCCGGCTCTCCTTTCAACATGAATGAACCAACATTGGTATCAAAGAAACTTGACGAAAACAATGTGACGTGCCGCGTTCCGTATGGCGATAGCCGCGCCCCGAAAAGGAAGGAGAAAAATCGGATCGAATGGGAATCGAACCCGTTACCGTCGGTCACAGCTGTGGACTAAGGCACACGAGCACGTGCCGGCCCGGCACCGAGAATTTTTTTATACGTATACGGTATACGTTATAATACACCTAGTTATGCAAATTTAGGTACTAGGGTATGTATAAGTGCTACGGAGCCATTTTACGTACGTTGATACTATTTTTGCTTTATGTGTAATGTATGTACGAATTGTATGTAGAGCGCTATTTACATACACAATATGGTTGGTATTCGCCATGTTTACTGCATTTGTGGTATGCGATAATACCATTGGTTGTATGTCGTGCGCACGCATGCGATCAAGAATAAAGTGATGATGGCTAAACTCGCCTTAAATACCTAGAACTATGGTTTACGTACACTACTGGCCTCGGACGCAATTGCCATACGTACGTATCATGTACGCAGTACGGAAGAAGAAATAACCTCGTGCACAGAGCGTATGGTCCAGGGTACTGCGGCTTCTGGTATTTCCAATCGTTTCTCCCGTCCAATTCGGCTCTTTGTCGATGCTCCTGCGTACTCACGTGATCATCCCACTGGCGTCGACTTCGCGGTGTCTTGTGACAGAGGAAACAGTAGAAAGAGTGACCCTCCACTCCCTCAAGACTCAATTGAGACATACTGCCGGTCAGAGGGTGATCAGTACCGCTAACACTAGCGTAGTTCTGAAAAGAATAACTTCAGAAATGTAAAAGTGTGATAGCGCGGGGTAATTCGGGCCGGCTAGGGGGTAATTCGGCCCACCTCTCTACCTTTACTCATTTAGAAAAAGCGATGGGAAACCCAGTAAATGTGCAACCACCAGATAACAGAGCGCACCAGGATGATTCAGATAACATTAGCACCAATTTGCTCCCTTCCCAACTAGAAATAGGCTAGGGTGGCCCGAATTACCCCAGACCCGAATAACCCCGCACTATCTCGCTAATTTGCTGTCGAATGTACTGGCTGGATGAGCTGACACACAGACGGTCGGTACTGCACACGTATACGTATGTTCCGTTACCTTATTCACTGTATCAGCAGATGATCTTAGTCTCGGCTGTGGTACATCCAGAGCTAATTCGCTCACAGTAACAGTGCCATCTGAAAGCCAAAACAAATACTCAGGTATCATAGAACAGTGCAGTGCGAGTGCACCCTACATTCTGAACACCTACGTTTATGCACGTAGTATGCGGTATGTACTCAACGAATTCTGCCGCACTCAAATCAGCGACATGTACGACGTACGCCCGAATAAATTTATGATTTACTGGGGGCGTAAGTCGAACGTACACACGTTGGCCGTACGCCACCAATCTGAACGCGGTATTATTTGTGCATTCCTACACACACACACACGTATATGGATGTTACGCACCTGTTTTATTGAGCAGCCATAGCCAGAGTTTTCTCTCCAAATCATGATGTGCGAAGCCGCATTGAAAGTTGACGCATACCGGCACGGCTCCTTTGTGCCCTCGGGGCAAATTGCGCTGATAATGGCAGAGTTTAACGACAAAGTTCTTCTCTTTGCTCATCCTTCGAGACGCTTCCATGGTGTGTGGCGGTACATCGCGTACGATTGCCGTTTTACCTTAAACCAGAAAGGTAAAATAAAGTTCACACACTCTCCTGAGAGACCACCCAGTAATTTTCAGCGTAACCACCGGTGAATACCTCCATAAGTCATGCAGCTAAACCGGCCACTAAGAGTTCGCTATGGAACTCATGTCGTGTTGTGTAAATTAGACTCACAAATGGGGAATTCTGTCCGTGCTTCGTGTACTCCTATTTTGCAGAAGTACACGCAAACTACGCAAGACGACTTGAGTTCCACAGTGGACTCCCTCTGGTCAGACCATATCAATCCGGTTTTCCAAGGAAAGGGCTTCTATTTGGCACCCCTCATGCCGTGTTCACCAGATGTCCGTAACGGACGTCCGTCCGTTCGTCAATCCCGTAAGTGTTCGTCCATCCGTCCTTTCGTCAACGTCAACCCATATGAGATGACGGACGGACGTCCGTTACGGACGTCTGGAGAACGCGGCATCAATCAGCCTCCCTCCCTTCCTCTCTTACCTCCCTGAGTTACCGCCGCCGTCTTATGCAAATCCCACGTATGTGACTCTTTCTTGTTGGAGCAACCGCTACCCGCTCGGACGCTGACCAGTTCGCTTTTCTCCTTGAAGCACACCTCGCAGATGAAGCGAACTTCGTAGGGGCAGTCGCGTCGAATTCGCGCCACCTTCTCCTCTCTCGGTTCCCCCGCCTTCGCAGCCGCTTGCTGTCCACAGTCCTGCACATCAATTCCCGCAGCCGAGGAACACCTGCAAGTAAAAGCACCTGGAAAGTTACGCACGTTTCTTGTGACAGATAAATCTGGTTGCATGTAGCTATGCCCACCGTTGTTGCTCTGGTACAGTACCGTATTTACCGGTGCATAGCCCCCTTTGCGCACCTCTCAAAAAATGTCCTACGTATAGCCACCCAATGCATAGCCCCCACATATGTAGGACCTCTCAATTTTTGCATGGAGCTATGCGCCGGTAAATAAAGTATTTCAATCACATCTCTTATGCACCGATACCGAAGATAGGCACAGTTGCGCTGTATGAGTTGTGTTGTAGTGTGCTCGTGTGACCACCATTGCATACCAACATTCATTCACTCACCTGGCATCCTCTTCTATAGCAGGTCGGGCATTCCACATTTGTAAGCATAGTTCCGGCGCTTCTTCAGCTTGCACCTGTTTCAGCTGCTCTATGGTCGCCGCCCTGTTAAACTCCCTGGCTTTCTGCGCATTCCAAACCAGCTTCTCCACAAGGGAATGCGCGAATAGACAGGCCGTACGTCGGGCGCAGACGCCTTTCGTAAAGGGCGGATTCGGCAAAGATTTTCTTGCAGTGAAGACGAAGATCAATTTTTGAAATTTCATTCAGTTGAACCTATGCAGTTTTTCAAGCTGAATCGATCCCACCCCTCTATCTCGTTTCCGATTTTGCCTCCTCGCAGAGAAATCCTACTAACTTACAAAGCGCGTTTCGCAATGCTTATTGCTAAGCGCCATTTTATGTGGGTTTTTTCTATGAGGAGGCAAAATCACATCGAGACAGAGCCGGGTGCGATCGATTCAGCACAAACACCTGCTATGTAGGTTTAATGACTAAAGTCTAGCCAGAGAGAGTTCGCTATAGGACTAAAGTCGTCCTGCGCAGTTTGCATGTACTTCTGCTAAATAGGAGTACACAAAGCTCGGACCCGCATTTGTGAATCTATTTTACGCAACGCGCCTTGAGCCAAAGCGCCAACTCTAACTGGCCAGACTATAAATGAAAATTTCAAAAATCGATCCTCGCCCCTTCACTATGGTGTGCAATCTTTGCCGCATCCGCCCTTTAATGTGCCGACAAACATCGAAATCTGCCGGTTTCTTTGCAGGCGTGTCGCGTAGGCGTAGCCAGA
Source organism: Epsilonema sp. ZAB3_2 (assembly GCA_030247985.1). Taxonomy (NCBI): domain Eukaryota; kingdom Metazoa; phylum Nematoda; class Chromadorea; order Desmodorida; family Epsilonematidae; genus Epsilonema; species Epsilonema sp. ZAB3_2. The sequence continues at coordinate 6,909 of JASAMW010003641.1, forward strand.
GTTCGCGCTGGGTGTCGCCGAATAGGCGGGGATTCTTGACGAACAAGTCCGGCTGTCGACAGCTGTGATTTGGCAGCAGAAACAGCGTGTGCAAGGCGCGCACAACCAGCGAAGAGCAGTCGTCGCAACCCAAAACCACCGCGTATTCGTCCGGGGCAGCTTCTAAACAGACGAAAGAAGAAAGACAGTTTTATTGGCACGCAACCTTCATTCATACAACAATTCTGTGAACCATAGTGCGGGGTAATTTGGAACGACGAGGCGGTAAGAGGAAAAGTGTCGTTTTGTACATTGTGAAGCTAGGTGTTGCACAATTTTGTTGGGCTTTACCATCCATCCCCCTCTGCAATAGTGAACGTATATAGGTGGCCTAAATTACCCCCAGCCGGCCCGAATTGCCCGCATTATCACATATATCCACTACCACATACATACAGTAGGTACCTTCTCCCTCCTTTCCTTCGTCTTGCTCCGTAGACACAGAGGGTAAATCGAGTTTCTGTTCCGAGGAGAATATGAGACGATCGAGCATCCAATCGCGCACCCTGCTCACGCTCACGCCCCAACTGCAGAGATAGGAGATCAAGTCCGAGATATCGCCGGCCTTATCCGGTAGAAGCAGCTTGTCAGGTACGCGACGCCACGCCGGCTGATTGGGTAGAATCACCTGGAAACGTGCCAAACGATGATTCATACTGGCTGTTTGCATGTTCATAATAATGAGTGCGGGGTAATTCGGGCCGGTTGGAGGGTAATTTGGGCCACCAAGAAGGGCGATGGACAAACGCAGGAAATGTACCTACATACATCCACCAGACAATACAATACAGAGCGCACAAGGATGCTTTTGGATCACCAATTTTCTTTTTTTTTTTGGCGAGACTGTACCCCACAGGGTCGGCTGTAGGTGAAACCCACCTAGTCTCCTCCGAACCTTTAACAACGCCCGTTATGGTGGGCCAGTCCAGTGCCACGAGGCACGACCAACAATGGCCCGAACCAGGGAAGGGCCTGGCACGAAGCCGAACAGCCATCAGCGACCACTGGTCGGGGTGTGCAGATCCGAAGGAAAGCACTGGTGCCTTTAGAAGCCAGCGAGCAGGCGCACCATACTGCCGCTGGGGTTGCCAGTCGCTTTAATCCCACCTGGCCAATTTTCTCCCTTCCCAACTGAAAATAGGTTTGGGTGGCCCAAATTACCCCGTAGTATCATAAGTGTGAAGTTTTGGATTATGGGTCCTGACCAGTTGTTCACCTACAAAAGCCAATGGATAACTCCCTACTTCGTACATAAGCAGATGCTGTACTCAGCAACCATTCTTGTACAGTACAACTAAACTGGTCAGGACCTTCAGAAACCATGGCTCACTCACATTGGAAAGGAAATGCGCAGCCCGGCGCATCCATGGCTGTCCATGTATTTGCGTGTGTCGAACCATATACGCCCAGCGCATGTCTCCGATGTGAATGGGGCATCAAGAAAAACACATAGCCTACATAGAATCACCTGCTTAGTGGCCGGATCCCGAGGTACGTGTGTCTGCTGATGCTGCTTCTCTTTGCCATCTTCGTACTTCTTTCGGGCTATCAGCATATCCTGTCGACAAGCGTGCTTTCTCTTCGCCACTACGTACGTCTCGTAGGTGATGTTATACTGGTTGTTGTCGCACTGGAAGCACTCGCTGCAGGCCAGATGAAGATCCAACGTTTTCAGAAAAGCCCAAAATCCCATCTCCTTTTCTTCATAGTTCGTCACATTTTCGGCGCTATGAATTCTGTTCGGTTCGTCGCTCGCAGCAGAAGAGGTACTGTAACTGTAGCCTCTTGCATTATTCACTCGGTGTTGTTCAACTGGTTGAGAATAAAGCACACGAGAAGACGCCGGCATACCGATCGAAAGCGCATTTGCTGAAGTTGGTTCATCATGGGCCATTTCCTCCGTTCTTTGATTCCACATGACCGCGCCCTTTTCCACTTGCAAAATCTGGAGCAAGAGGGCTCGATCGATAGATCCCGCTCGCTGCTCGGTCCACACAGCCTTCTCCAGCTGGGAATGGGGAAAGGGACATGTGGAGCGACGAAAGCAGTAGCCCTTATCCCCCGTGATGTATCGGCACACGATGTAGTCGTATTTGGTGGCGATAGAGTGCGGGCGCAGACGCAGCCACAACTCTTCCTGCGTCTGTGGGAAACCGGCGTGCTTCTTCACGAAAATATCCGGCTGGCGACAGGAATGCGACGGGACGCGGAAGACGCTGTAGAAGGAGCAGAACACCAGCGAAGTGCAGCCGTCGCAGGCGAGTGTGGCCGAGTACCGGGTGTTTAGTATGATATGTCACCACAAAATTGCTAGTAACTTCAGTAGTAATGAACGGATTTCAACCAAATTTTTGAAATTAGAATCCTGAAAATAGTGAAAATTTTTTCAGGATTCTAATAAAAAATTTGTTTGAAATCCGTTCATTACTACTGAAGTTACTAGCAATTTTGTGGTGACATATCATACTAAACACCCGGTAGAATTCCTCTCCTCCTTTTCCTCCTCCTATTTTTCCAGTTTCCGGCAACTTCAGCGTTCCGTCCGATAAATACAGCAGACAGCCGCGCATCCACTGTCTCACCATACTCAGCTCTGCCCATCCCTCCCACAAGAACAGTTCCAGAGGAGAGTGGGCCAGTTTGCACATATTGTTCGGCTTGCATCCCGCCGGCCTCAGGCACATCTTCTTCGTCGTTCCACTACCACCGATAAAGGGGGATCTGGCGGGAAAATAGTATGGAGGAGTCAAGTTTCATATTTTTCACTTTTGAAAGCACCTACCGATGCAAAATTTTATTCTCTTTCGATCTAACCCCATATTTAAGAGCCGATTTTGCCTCTGTGATGCGGGAAACCAGTTAAAAAAGGGAATTCGCAACAATTTTGCCTATTTTGTGCATTCCATCATCTGATTTCCTGCATCACAGGAGCAAAATCGGTTGCAAAACATGGGGTTAGATCGAAAGAGGATGCAATTTTACATCAGATAGGCCCCTCAAAGTGAAAAATATGAAACTTGCCCTTCCCATACAATTTTCTTGCCAGATGCCCCCTTTAATATGCTGCTCTCTCACCGGATACCACTGCCAGGGCGCCGAGCCCATCACACGCTCCGCCTCCTCCTCAGTCTCTTTCCGGCGGCTCAGCAGCAAACGCTGACTGCAGTCGTGTCGCAATTGGCGCAGGATTCCCAGCTCCTGGTCGTAACAGCGGGCGCAGGCCAGGTGCAGATCTACAGCCTGCAGCAGCGACCAGAACTGCTGGCCCACTACGCCGCTGCCGCCGCGCTCGCTGTTGTCAGTGGAATATAAAGGGGGGATGTGGCAAAGATTTTTCCATAGTGAAGGCGAGGATCGATTTTTGAAATTTCCTTCGGCGAACCTATGCAGTTTAGATGCTGAATCGATTCTACACCATGTCTCGACGCGATTTTGCCTCTTCGCAGAGAAGACCCACTTGTAAAGCGTGTTTCGCAACGTTTTCCCGCAATTAATTGCGAAACGGCCGTTGCAAGTGGGTTTTTCTCTGCGAGAAGGCAAAATCGCGTCGAAGTAGATGGGATCGATTCAGTATGTAGTAAAACTGCATAGGTTCACTGAAGAAAATTTGAAAAATCGATCCTCGCCTTCACTATGGAGAAATCTTTGCCGCATCCCCCCTTTAAGGAGAAATGCTCTTCCGCGTCTTCAAACAGCTCCTCTTCCTCTTCTTCCTCTTCCCGCTCAGATTCTTCTTCTTCTTCTTCCTCTTTTCTTGGCAGTCTAGGCGACGCTTCTTTCTTAGTCTCTCCGCTGCAGTCAGACGCCAACGCTCCAAAAGGATTGCGAGTTCTCACTCCCAGCTCAACTTCTGATGATTCTTCTCCACTTTCCTCCCTTTCGCCTCTCTTAGAAGAAGAAGCAGAGCGTGACGGCTGCTGCTGCTTCTTTTTCTTCTTCTTCTTCTTCTGCGTATTAGTATTCGGCATGCTGCTTGCTTGCTGATTCTGTTGGAGTAGCAGCTGGTCGGCTTTCTTTCGATTGCGTTTCCAAGCTTTTCGACGTCTGGCCTTTACCGACTCTCCACGCGTTCTTTCTTCTTCGCAATTCTCCGTGGCATCTTCTTTCTGTTTCTCTTTTACCTCTTCAGCTGCTACAGAGTTTGTGCACCTGTTTTCGACGACTTGCGAAGACGGCGTGACTGAAAGAACACAAACGATAACACACACCCTTCAACAGCGCAAACATTCAATATCATCTCACGCTCCGGCAAAAGTGAAAAGTCGACCGAGAGAGGTGCAGTAAATTTGCATACAGTCAGCTCGGGCAAACAAGGCACCTTTTGGAAATCGTGTAATTCAAATTCGTTTCTTTTTCTTGCGCGCGCTGTAAGAAAAACCTGGGCCTTGTCTGGGCTGGTCAATCAATACACGCACAAAGTTGGCCTACGTCAACACGAACGAATACAAAGGAAATCTTGACCAGTTGCGCTTGAAAATTCAATGCATGGTCGTGAGCTGACTCCTCTGAGTGCAATTTTTGATCCGTGCAGGCAGCATTGAAAAAAAATCAATGTAATATGGAGGGATCAACTTGACCACCCAGCAATTTTCAGCGCAACCGGTTTAGAGGAGGATAATTTGCCAGATGTGCCAAGGAATCGAACCTTGGACCTACGCGTTGCAGGCGTAAAAAGATGGGGTCGAGAAACCAAAGATATCCTAACATTACGTTGCTGAGCCGCTAAAACGCTGGTATATTTTTACTAGTATGTTCATTTAGTACACGCACATGCAACAGAAATCAAAAGTTATCGCTTTCGCTTGGCATGCATTTGCATGGAAGCGGCATCTGGCTTGGGCTTGAATTGCGCGCCGTTACGAGAGACGCGACGCAGAGTGCATCAAAACAAGAGAGACCACGCGTCTTGTTGTTGCATGCCTCTTGTGTGCTGCGCGTGTGTCGCAGTGAGCGGCTGGCTGGTTTGTTAGCGGGCAGAAGAGAAGAGCAGAGAAGAGAAAGAAACGAAAGAGAAAGAGAGAGGGAGGAAAGCAACAAACTGCGGGCAGCCAGGCTGCGGCTTGCGCATGCGGTAAAACAAGACGGACAGACAGGAAAGGCAAGCCAGCCAGCCAGCCAGCCATACAGTCACAATATTCAAACCCAAGCCAGATGCCGCTTCCCATACAAAAGCATACCAGGCAATAAACTATTGTGTTTTCTTCTATTCTATGCATGTAACTATGTAACATTGAACCTATCAGAGTTTTTAGGGGCTCGGCTACATGATTTTGAGGGAAATTTTATGTTTCACGACCCTGAAACTTCACGCCGGGCCCCCTTCACACTATACCTATACATACCTACCCGCTTCTTGTTTTGGCGTCAGCAGAAATCCTTTTCGCAAGCCGCCGGGTGATCCAACAGCGGCCTTCTCCTTGTTGCCCAATAGAAATCCCTTCTGCAAACCGCCGTTCCAGTCCTGTGCAATGGCGGAAGCCGTACGCTGCGCTGTCTCCGCCGCCTTAATTCTATGCTGCCGTGTCTTCAAGTCGGCCACTTTATCACACAGTTCATAGACCATGCTCCTGTGGATCTGCAAACAACAATGCAGCCGTTGTATGCATGTGTTAAGGAATGCGCACGTATGACAATAGCATCCGAGGCCAGTAATAGCATGTAAACTAGTTCTAGGTATGTAAGGCAGGTTTAGCCAAAAGTCCCCGGACCGGCACCTGGTGGGGTGCCTAAGTCCGCAGCTGTGTCCAAGGGTAGCGGGTTCGATTCCCGTTCGGTCCTATTTCTCTCTCCCTCCTTTTCCGGGCCCGGCTATCGCCATATATGGAACGCGGCACGTCACACATGCGACCATATTTCAATCAAACTGAATGTGTGTCTATCTACTGCAGTGAAGCATAGCCGTATTCTCACTTCCGAGTATTTTGGCGCCTCATTCAAACGCTTCTCGTCAGGTTCAGGTATAACTTTGTCTATTAGCAGTGGGTTTTCTATTAGATCTCCAAGCGTCTCTAATTTGTCCAGGCCATCTATCGCAGGTTCCTTCACATCTTTTGCCCTCCGACAATGCATTGCCACGTATTCACCATCCTCCGAGGGGACTGCAAAATACACAACAGTAAAAGAATTATGGCAATGAAGAAAGAATATTTATTATTGCGCAACATATGCGTAAACGCTCAAGCTAACGACAATTTTACCGCGGGACAGAGGCTTCAACAGAAGGTATATTGAAGCCTCCACGGAAAGACTTAAAGTAGTAATATTTGCGCTATCATGCGTGTATATATATTCTATATAAGTGCGTGCGCTGTCTTTAATTCTTACTCAGTGAAGCTACACGGGCACATTCATCGAAGCGACCCTGAAATACACAGCGGAGACCAATGATATCATATCAAACAGAAGTACAGGAGTAAACTACTACAATGCATGCTATCGCCGTGGCAAGGAGAGTGTCAGTGTGCGCTTGCTTGCTGCTTCGCCTCGCTTACCAAGCCATACAAACAGCAGGCAGCCTGAAATGTGGCAAGTTGCAGCAACGCTGTGTGTTCCGCGGGGCTACCGAACACCCAAGCTGTCCAGAAGTGCATTTCGAAATAACGCCGCACAGTCGACAGTGCATATTCTAGAGCACCCGATTGAATGTACTCCTTGATTAGTAGCTGCAAATCTTCTCCCAACTGCTTGAGGTACGGCTAAAAGAAACACGTACCAGGGCTATAGATAGGTATGCGCTAGGGGCGCTGAAGCGCCCCAAGAATTTTTTTGCGCCCCAAATTTGGGCGGCTAGGGGCGCAAAATTTTCTTCTGACTTTTTACAACTGGTTGCATGGTAGCATGCAAGATGGGCTCAATTCCCCCAAAAACCGCCATAATCGGCCTTTCCTACATCTTTTGGGTTTACTACAAGGTCAAGAAGATTACGACGTAATTATCTACGCGCATATGTATGGCTTTGTACGTACGTAATATTGTCGGGCTTCTTGCATACTGTACCTGTCTACTGTGCAATAAAAGCTGGATTTTGAATAGTTTCTGATGCTTGGAAAATGAGCGATTCTACTCTTAAAATAATAAAATTTTCCCAGGGGGCGCTGCCCCCTGGACCCCAGCTGGGGGCTCCGCCCCAAGACACCCGTAGCCTCCGGCTGATGGGGCTCCGCCCCATACCCCGTGGCTCGCTACGCTCGCCAAAATTTTTGCGCCCCAGATTTTCATAGGCTATCTATAGCCCTGCGTACAGTATCACAGCAAGCTACAGAATCTATGCATTGGATTGAGTTGAGTTCTATTACTATTACTATTACTGAGTACTATTACTTTGTACATGTATGAATGAGATTGCATAAACGCTTGTTTACGATACGTACATAGCTTGCATCACTCGGCATTGTGGTTCTCATCGCGATCAAGCGGCTAGAAATACAAAGCAGAAAATCGTTCGTAAACTACGTACTACCAATTGTCAGAGAATTTGCTGCGTACTGCGTTGCGTACGTATGGCAATAGCGTCCAAGGCCAGTAGTGTTCGTGAACTTATGTAGTTCTAAAAGGCGAGTTTAGCCAATAATCTGTCCCCGGACCGGCACGTGGTCGTGTGCCTAAAAGTCCAGCAGCTGTGACCGAGGGTAGCGGTTCGATTCCCGTTCGGTCCTATTTCTCTCCCTGTTAGGGGCCCGGCTTACGCCATACGGAACGCGGCACGTCACAAATTACATGGCAAACCTTATGGAACGCAATAGATTAGATTAGAAACTAAACACACGTACAAACTAACGATAAAACGTCGTACTGTATGCGTTTAAGAGTCGTGGTTCGGTCCCCACGCCCCAAGAAAGGAAAACGACGTCTGCGCATGCGTTGTTGTTGTCGTTCCATTGCGAAGAATCGTAATTTCTAAGTTTTGAACAGGCGCGCCGCGTGTCTTCTTTTCCGCGTTGGGGCCGAAAGACGACTTGTACAAGAAAGGAAAATGTGCCAGACGCGTCAGGGAATCGAACCCCGGGCCTCTCAAGTTCCAGAGAGATGCTTTGTTCACAACGAACGCTGAAGACGGCCGGACGCAGATGTTAGCGTTCAACGCAGATGTTGGCGTTCAACATTATGGAAAGCTATGCAGATCTCAATATGTTACTGTATGGTAATTTCGCCGACATGATTGCAGCGTACGTACCTACGTATTTCGACAAGTTTACGACAATGTTCGTTGCAAATTCTCTGCGATCGCCAAATCTGCGTTGAACTCTGACATCTGCGTTCGTTGTGAACGAAGCATCAAACACGCAATCCTGCCCTTTGTTTGAGAACAAGCTATGAGCATGCTGGTTACCCGAAGAATTCCGTGTTCTTCGTGACTCGGTCCACAGTAGTATTGTATTCCTCGTTACTGATTGAACGGTTCTTTCTAGATAGTCCAACTTTCTCTACCAGCTCCTCCCAGAACATAAACTTATCCTCATCCACAATCTTGTCTCGCACCGCAACCTTCTCATCCACAATCTTCGTTTCCCTCACTCTAACCGTTCGCTGCTTCTGCATTATGGTCTCTTTTAGCACCTAAAAGTGGGCATCCACATTACCATATGCAGTAAGGCGATTGGGTTTGTCGATTGCGACCCCGCGGAATTTAGTAAAAGTTTGAATCGGTGTCTGCGGGGTCGTCGACGTCATTTGTTTTTCAATTCTCCTGTTCACTCGCTTCTTTGACGCTTCCAGATGATTGAACAATGTCGACGACCCCGCAGATACCGATCCAAACTTTCACCAAATACCGCGGGGTCGCTATCCATCGACCCAATTGCCTTACTGCATATGGTGAATATTATACCCAGTAAATGCTACTAAAACTTCGAACATAAGGGATGGATGTCACTTGTTGCATTTGCAGAAAATATTTTGGCACAAGTGTTACAGTACTAAAGCATGGAAAGATAGATCACTTGGCATCAACCATGGAAACCACCATACGCCCAAAGCAAATCGTCCACTCCGAGTCAAAACTTTTACTCTGGGATAAAAGCCATAGCAATAAACAATCACAAATGCGTACGAACACATATTTCGATGATCACGCACTGGTGCTCTGCGCTATTTCCATCCCAACCAAAAAACTTTGGCCTTGCTAGAATGCATAATGCAACCATAGGCACAAACCACCCTCAACTGCACGAATACATTATGTGTGAAAAATTATGTGTGTGACTGGTGTGGCGAAAATTATGACGAAGATCATGCATTATGAAACGCAGCTTTGGCAAGAAAAATCCTACTGATCCGTGTAACGCTCTCACAGAATAAATAATAACAACATAATATCAAAAAACAAAAATACGCCGCTGCCTACTACTTCAGTTCAGAGGCGAGAAAAATGCTTGTGGACAATAAATACACTGCAACCCCACCCATGCATGCCACACGACATCGAATTCATTGGACTTTGAGGACGTGATATTGCTGATTTTGAAAGACCGGCTCAAAAGGCGTCCATTTGCCAGCTCGAAACAGGTTGCATATCGCCTCGTTATTGCGATTCTTCGGATCCACCACATCCCAAACAAAAGGCATTCCGCACTCTGGCCTACAAAAATTATCTCTCCCAATTAGGTACTGGACTAGGGTACGGTGGGGTAAACTCGGCCAATGGGTACACCGGGCCATTCGTACTAAAGGCCATACTGTCCGTGTAGGTGGTCGGTCTTACCCCCGCCAATATAACCGATAAGGTGTACACCCCATGATACCCTTCCTCGGGTCATGACCAGGCGAAACATCAAAGTCACGAGTTCACCCAAAGACGACGAATTTTTCGCTGTAATGGGAGCTGCCTGGGTGAACTCGTGCCTTTGACGTTTCGCCTGGTCATTTTTATGGTTCGCCGGGGTTACCTTGAGACCACACCCAGGGTTATAACTCAAGTAGTAAACAGGTAGTACGTCAAAAGCAATACATACCTGCCACCATGAGAACACCACGAGTGCTCGAAGATGATATAGTTCACTCCCATATGCTTCAGAGTTTCGTGAACTTCATTCGTTGGCTTCCTGCTGTAGATCGAATAGACTCTCATCGTACGCTCTCTGCAATTTCCAAAATATCGATTGATTGGGTTCTGTCAGTAGCGCGCTACACACGTGGTGAGTAAACTCACGATGAATTCACCGGTGAGTTTGAACTTCGAGTTTTATTTTTCATGTAGAGCATTCTCACTTGATCCCAAGCGCAAAATTTTTCTCATGTGTTCACACGACGGTGAGTTTGAAACTCACGGTGAATTCACTGGCCTCCCTATGCTTCATCGCATACGTACGGGGAATTCCCCGTGAGTTTACTCACCACGTGTGTAGCCCACTAGTCATATCACACATGACGCTGAAGAAATCCTGACTTAATACTGCACGCACATATGAATGTTCGTAAGTATGTATGTACACTGCAGACAGTACCTAAGCCCGGCATCTTCGTAATGCGGGTGATTCACAATCGGCCTACCAGTAGACAGCTTCACATTTGCCATCGTTGGCATTGGACCAGCAAATACAGCATCTGAAACAGAGAACCGCAATTAAACCATGTATAGGAACATGATTACGGAGAAAGGAGAATAGGGTAGCGTGGGGCAAAGCCGGCCATTCTTATTTGACAGGTGGGGCAAAGCCGACCATCTCGCCAAAACTGTTGGTTATAGCTGGAAGAAAGAAACAGAGGTAGAGTAGAACTACTCCGAAATACTATCATGTTCGAATGGGATGGGGATAAAGCCGTCATAAGGTGGCCGGATTTGCCCCACGCTACCCTGCATATGCAAGAACAAGTTTGAGTAACTCTTTGGCGTTGTTTTGGCGATCCAGTTGAACAGCTCTTCCTGGGGCATGTTCGAGTATTCCCCCTTTATCGCCCATTGATTTCGTAGATTCTGTGTTCCTTCGAACGCCATGGCACCCAAGAGGGCAACGCAGAAGGCCTGATGCCATAGGGCTTTGTAGCGCTCCTTCCATAAACTACCGACCAACTAAACAAGCCAAGCTAAGCAGATATCTGCATGCAATCAGACTTATGGTGTGTCCAGCGCTAGTTACTCTCATTGAATGTTTGCCCTTGCTGCGTACCTTGAATGTAAGGTACACCTGCAGAATAGGGACCGTGTAAATCACGCAGAAAAATGCGAATGAGTTTATATTCTACGCGGCACGG
>JASAMW010003642.1:0-17017 GCA_030247985.1 Epsilonema sp. ZAB3_2
GATACCTGTCACAAAGATGTAAGCCAACCGCGCCTGAACTGAAACAAGATCTACCAGAAATTTAAGAAAAACCATGTAAAATAAAAAAAACCAAAAAAATATAATATATCTAAAAACCTAAAGAAACAAAAATTATATCTGTATGGAGAAATATATACCTTTTTGTGAAACAAGCTTGTTGGGAAAAAGCTTTGCTTTGCAGTAATGTACACATGGTGAGGTATTACGGTTTTTACGAAACCCTATTTGAAAACCCTTTATAAAGGGGCGAAAACGGACCAATGCCTCCTCGACGTTTCTGTTCACTACGTCGACCATTCTTCCCAATACAGCAGTTATATATTTTTGGTACTACTAGCGTCTATTTTCATCACGCCCTCACATCCATGCTTTCTTCTTCTTCCTCCTCCTCCTCTTCTTCCAATGAAGGATCGGCCAAGCGCACGCTTGGAGTTTGGCTCTTTCCTCCATCAGTTGACTTCTCATTATCTTTCGCGGCTGAAGTTCCAGCTGGTGTCTTAACGTCATCTTCTTCCGGTGTGGCAGGAGGTGAGCCAGTAGTAGGGTCGACCGGGGGTGTGAAAGGGTCGTAGGCGCGTATGGCTTTGCGTGCTTGCGCCTGCTCCGCCTTACGTTTGCGCCGTTTCACTCGCTCCGAACTCAACGCCGCCTCCACCTCCAGAGGCTTCGGCCGCATTGAACGCAGTCGCTTCAAAAAAAACACAAACGCCATAAAGAGGACGTAGAGAATTGCATTTGACTCGGCTGAGCTATTTCGCCTCTCGGTCTGGGTAAGTGCTGGTTCCTTTTCAGAAATCAGCCTTACTTTTTTAGATCTGCTGCCGAAACAGGGTGGCGTTGGTGCGGAATCTTGTTCGTCCCAAGAGATGAGAAACTTCTCTTCCGGAACTCGACAGCCTTGCAGCTTACACCTAAACGAACATAGCTCTCAGGATGGACAAAGAGCTTCATAGCACTGTTGGTTCACAATAACACGAGCATCTGTAGCTTACTCGGCGACCCAGAGGGTGGAAACGGTGCGTATGGTGTCGGCGCGAGCGAGACACTTCTGCCGTGTACTCAGCTTGCCGTCCTTGTACACCACGTGAGTCACGTGTTTCGTGAGTCGCTGCGCCACTCGCGCTCCCATCCGCCGCAACGCTTCCATGAAGTAGGCGGAACGATTCTCGCTTCCGCTGTACACTTCCACGTACGCCACCACGTCTATAACAGAAAAGCATGCCAATAATAACCAGCTGGCATAGTCACAAACAACTCCATCTATACATTCACAGTAGTAAGTTAACTTGAATTAGGCTAATGCGGTTTTTTGCTGAACATTCAGATGTAACCGTTGTATACAGCCTATGGAGGCACCAACAGCAACTGCAATCCTGCTGTAAGTTACCTGCCAAAAAAGTAGCAGTTTGTTCCTCCTGCTGCGGGCTGTCTTCCCTTAGGCCCACCTCTTTTCTCAGCTCGCCTAGCGCCAAAGTCTTGCGTCGGTTTCCCCCAAAGAGGGACAGAGCTAAAGAGCTTTTCGAAGTGCCATCGCCGCCAGAAGAAACGCCACCCTTGTAGCCTGTTGAGCTGGAGGACTTTCGGAGTGAAAGAGCAGAAGAAACTCTTGGAGATGGAGCGGAGGAGGAGGTGTCACTCAGCCGCAGTCGCATTGAGATACTGGAGTTGGACTTGGTCGCCACCTGTTCCTCTTCTTTGGAAGTGGGCGAAGATGCAGAGACATCGGAGAGCTCCACTTTCAGGCTACTGATAGAAGAGCGGGTGGCGCGCTGTGGTGGTTGAGATCCACGCTTCTTGCTTGACACCATCTGAAACAGAAGAGAAGTGTGGCAAAATGGCTCGGGATAAAAGAGACCAGCTTATCCAACCGCAACCAAAGTTCCGTTCTTTATACTAGTAGTGTACTGTATAGATAGTGGATTGATACTTATAATGGGCGGTTGATATTACATCGCACTACCTAGGCAACGACACATGAACACATAAAGTGTGACCAGAAATGTTGTACTCCATTGAAATTTTTTATCGAGAAATACGCGACGTAGAGCACTGCGGTCAAAAATTCCACGGCTATGGCGAGATATCGCCCAATTCCTTCAGTACTAAAACCGCCAAATTGGGCGTGGACCATTGGGCAATTCTAAACCTCGAAAACGCCAGAAAAATCAAAAGTGGTAGAAATATGCATACGTGATGAAAACAATAAAAATGGGCATCGGGCGTACAGGGTCGTGGGGTGTCGTGGTTTGCGTAGTTTAGCGTCTGCCAAATGTCGACGCGATTTCAGTACACAAGGAAATCGGCGATATCTCGCCGCTGAGAGCAGATAGACGCAAGCGGTTTTTTATTGGCAATGCGAGCAAAAGTTAGCCGTGGAATTTTTGACCGCAGTGCTCTACGTCGCGCATTTCTCGAGAAAAAATGTCAGTGGAGTACAACATTTGTGGTCACACTTTAGTAGTGTTGCATGCAACAGCTCAAACGCTTGCCGTTGTTGAAAGATTACGACTTCATTCACAAACATTGCCCAAAAAGGCTCCAGACAAGGAGAAGAATGATAGATTACCTTGACAGGTAGACCTCCCAGCGTATGAAAGGTGTAAATGAGATCGCGTCTTGACTGTGTGCAGTACTATACAGCGACAGGTGTAGTACCAAACTAGTTTCGCAAGGTGTCACCTGCACCCTGCAAACACTTGTCAATTAACGCCGTACCTACGAGCTAGAGATGTAACAGGGCGGCATTTTTCAAAGTGCCGGAGCCGGAGCCGGATCTGAAAAATTGCCCCGGCTGGAGCCGGATCCAACCAAGCCCAGAAAATACTGTTGAAAAGTACTGTAGGAAAAAGGCGCAAAAACATTATTCATTTGAATGCTGCCATAATGCGATACGAAGTAAAAAGATCACAACCGCAACTCAAATGCAGTTGCCTGAGAGCTGAAAAACAGTCTCATGCAATAGTTTTGCAATAATTTTTGATCAATTTCGATAGAAAAACCTCATTTTTTCATGGGGAAAGTCAGCAAAAAAGTGAAAAAGATAGACTGCGGATCCGGTACCGGATCCACCTTCATTGTGCCGGAGCCCGATCCAAAAATATGCCGGGATTTACCGGAGCCTGTTACATCTCTACTACGAGCAAATGCAGGGCATCAATTCAATAATTTAGGTATTTTTCAATCGGTTTATTCATACCGATCAACCATCAGAACAACGGCAGTCTTATTCGGAAAAATTGTTTATTTGCAACTATTGCAGTTGCCAACAACAAAAACACTACACTACAACAATAACAAATCAAACAGCGACGTTGAAGACTAATATCGTCTTATCATCGCCAACCGAGAGAAGCCTGGTACCTGTGTGATCATAGCACACGCCCCACACCTAAAACATAGCCAATACTAATGCGAATGAATCACCGCAGTTTGCTACTTCTGAGCTTGCAAGCTTTATGTATGTACTAGTACCACTCGACTCATCAGCTTGTTTCATCCAACGCACCTGATCACTGTGCTCGGCGAATTTATGCAACTGTTCTCGCTGGCCAATATCCCAAACGCGCACGCTTCTATCGGCGGAACTATAACACAATTCTTGAGACTGTAGCACGCACTTTACCGCTCGATATGACACGTTTGTTGCAACTGTTACCTGGAGGCAAACTGCTTTCCATCAGGAGCAACGTCAACGCATAGAGCCCAGGATACATGTCCTGGAAGAGTGCAGATTGTAGATGCCGAGGAAGCGCTAAAGATATCCAGTCATAACCAACATTGGATGGAACAGATAAGTAGAAATATCAAAACAGAAAAGCGGCGCGCCGCGGGTTGCATGTACTATGTATGTACAGTACAAATTGTACATGTCGTGTAGCTTGATGTATTTGTCATCCGATCCTGAAATCAACAGCTGCGAGTCGGGTGTAAAGCAGAGTGTTCGAATTGGCATAGCGTGGCCTGAAGCAACGTACACTACAGAGTAACACCTCCAGTAGTACTTAATCGAGAAGGAAAATTTGCCAGATGTGCCAGGGAATCGAACCCTGGACCTCTCGCGTTCCAGGCGAGCGCCTTAACCACTTGACTACAAGACCTCAAGTCACACAATTTCCCCTTTTGATCATCCCTTAACTCATACCCCGACCTGGCGTCATTGTTGGCAACAACTTGTTCACTTGTTGTCGGTTTTGTTGTCCGTTTTGTTGTTTGTTGTCCGTTTTGTTGTCCGTTTTATATGGGTGTTGTCGGTTTTGTTGTCGGTGGACAACAAAATTGACAACGAACAACAAAACCGACAACACCCATATAAAACGGACAACAAAACGGACAACAAACAACAAAACGGACAACAAAACCGACAACAAGTGAAAAAGTTGTTGCCAACAGTGACGCCAGGTCGGGGTATGAGTTAAGACATACCGCACCAAGGCGTCATTGTTCGCTCAACTTTTGTCGGTTTGTTGTCCGTTTGCTTTTGCTGCTCGTTTGTTGACAACAAATAAATGGGGATTGTCAGTTTGTTGTCGGTTTGTTGTCATTTCGTCAACAAACCGACAATCGCCACATATTTGTTGTCAACAAATGGACAACAAACCGACAACAATATAACGCCTTGGTGCGGCATGTGTCAAAATCAGTAACAAGCGCTGTATAAAGTACTGTCCTGTTCTACCTTCCAGAGTGTGTAGCAGTTGTTGAGTTTCCACGTCGAAAACAAAGATGATGCCTTCCTGAGATGCCGCAGCTAACAGCTTGCCATCAGGACTCTGAAAAATAATCATACACAACGCAATAATAGGCAATAAACAAGAAGCAGTACGTACGGTAGTGTGAGGACAAATCGAACATAAAGCTTTTCACACCCTAGCTGAGTGACTTTACCATAGGTTGTCTCATTGGGTCGGCTACTGCACTGAATTTGATGTGTTTACTACTCTACTTTGCCGGTTTGGATAGAAAGTAGAGAAAAGCTTTGTGTGTCCAACTTTCCCCATGTTACCCTACTTATATGCAGAAGAATACATTGCATTCATACATATGCGAGGCTGAGGATCATTTTTCCCCCGGATTCCAGCGTTGTTTCTTTTTCCCCACTTTCGATATTGTAGGAGTATATTTTGCCAGCCTGAGATCCGGTGGTAATGTGTCGTCCTTCTGGGTGAAATTTCACTGTCCACGAGTCCAAAGGACCAGCATCGATATTGTTCAGCAGTAGGCCAGTGCCCAGCTCGCATACACGCAGCGCACATTCTGTTCCACTTGATGCAACCACTACAACATGCGCACACCAATAATCAAACACAGCAAATGCATTTTCATAACACGAATTCTCCCCCCCCCCCCCCCCCGGCCCGAATTACCCCACTGCACTATCATACTATACACGAAGCTACTGTAGATTGTAGGTCTGCTTTTTACAACGAACTTGTGCAAGTTTTGTCGATATCCACAGAAATGACACCAAGCTGATGCCCTTCCAAACTGTGATGCAGTTTCAAATCGCCATTCTCTTCGTTCCTGTGCAAAACCAATCAATTTATGAAGCGCCCACTCGTGACAAATAAAAAACGGCGCTCAAACTTACCAGGACCAGACCTTCACGAAATTATCCAGCGAGCCAGTGGTAACACAGCTGGTTCCAGCTTCTTCGTTGAAGGCCCATCGAGAACACCAAATGCCTTCATCGTGCGCTGAATGAACAAAAGCTATGTACATACATACACATACATGCCTGTCACACAGAACAGGGTGCTCGCGCAGAGTATGAAACGCAATTCGAGTATCATTCGAGTATTTCGAGTACCCACAAGCATGATTTTCGAGTACCAGTTTAAGCCTATATTTTGTTCACCCACACACTTTCACACTCATTTCCGCACGTTCACACAAAGGCGCAGCTTTCATCTCTCAAGCAATGTCAATCAAGAGTCCTCCAGGATACATACCAGAATCATAGCGCGCTACACACGTGGTGAGTAAACTCACGGTGAATTCGACGGTGAGTTTGAACTTCGAGTTTTATTTTTCATGTAGAGCATCCCACTTGCTCCCACGCGCAAAATTTTTCTCATGTGTTCACACGACGGTGAGTTTCAAACTCACGGTGAATTCACCGGCCTCCCTATGCTTCATCGCATACGTACGGGGAATTCCCCGTGAGTTTACTCACCACGTGTGTAGCGCGCTATTGTATGTACACGTATGTACATACCATTACCCACCCACCAACCATCATCACTGCATAAAAATAAATGCAGATACATACTGCATACATTTGCAGCTTCAGTATCAGTCAGCAGTATACAATTTTTGCATCTAATGTCGCACTGGCCCAGTAAATACCTAGTACGTACAGTACACAGATACACACAGTTAGTACCAGGATGCAAGCAGACACGACAAGCCAGTGGCCACTCACACCCAGCTCACATCAAACGCCTCCTCTCTTCACGCTCTATCTCTTCAGTCACTGTGCTTCCGCTTCTCTCATCAGATGCAGCCGCATGCATGGCATGAGCTTTTCATTCAGGAGACCGCTATCGCTTTGTCATGGCCCGTTCACAACGGACGCTGAAAGCCGACGTTGACGGTCACCGCTGGCGTCAACGCGAAAGCCACGCAGATATCGACGTTCGATGCCAACGCAGATATCGACGTTTGACGCCAACACAGATATCGAGGTTCAACGCAGATATTAGCGATCGCAGATAAAAGTAGCAAACATCTGCGTAAACTTGATCGAATATGTACGTACGTACCAAACAGCATCATCATATCTATGCCGGCATTATTATTGGAGTAAAATAAAGATATGCATAGCTTTCCATAATCTGCGTTGAACGTCAATATCTGCGTCGGCGTTCGCGTTGACGCCGGCGGCTACGCAGCATCAAAGTCGGCGTTCAGAATCTGTTGTGAACGGGCCATCAGTAGGTAGCCAAAAAAATCACTACGACGTACTGATACAAAAATTATCAATGAAGAATCTTCTCAAAGGTGGAAAAAATTTTGAATCATGAAACCTGATCAGAAAGCAAAAAACACTGGAAAATTGAAGTTGGCTGTGCGGATACCATAAAATATCAGTAAAAGCAGCACAAACACTCGCCGAAGGCGAGAAATTTTTGCAGTGTCTCTTTTTCAAAATGAAGGAAACGTACTCAGAAAATTTTACGGATTCTCTCTCTCGGTACTCAAAATTCAGTGCGGTCCATGCACTTTCACGCAAGATCAAATTCGAGTATCATCCGAGTATTTCGAGTATGTACATCAAATTCGAGTATCATCCGAGTATTTCGAGTATGCGCGAGCACCCTGCAGAAGTTCGCTTTGCAGTTTCTCACAGTCAGTCGGAAAATTTACCGTTTTCTCTCTTGAAATGTACCGAATACATGTGTTTTCAGTTCTTCCGCTGTCGTTCGCGATATCCTGCTAAGAATTATTCTATTTTCGTCTAGAAAACAACAGATAAATAGGTTTCCGTTTCCTTCCTTTTCTTTTTGTTCGCGCCAAAACAAAAGGGAAACAAAAAACCCAAAACCGGAGGCAAGGACTCCTAAAAGCTTTGAGCTCCTAACTATCTAGGAGTCCTTGAACCAGAAGTTGCGATTTAGCTAAGCTGCAATTATCACATGCAATAAATCGATAGATCATATTTAAACAAAAATTCTGCACAACAAAATTATTTCGTGTATTGTTGTGTCTCTCGAATCAGCAAAAAATGAACCGGAAATTCTACCGGAAGCGGAAGCGGAACTCGAAAAAACACAGTTGTCTTTGTGCCTTGAAAGTAACATTTTTCTGTTTTTTTTCTCTCTTGGTTGGTCGGTGGATCTGTTTTTTCTCGGAGCGGTGGCGGCGAACTAACGATGTTGGCGATCCTGAAGGTGGCTGTTTTTTTCATTCTTTCTTCTGTTTTCCACTGGTTCTGCTGCAACAAAAAGGCGAAGCCTAAGAAGGGGGCAGGGGGCGCCAAGGGCACAAAAACTACGCCGAAGTCCAGCGCCAAGGGTAACATAACCAAAACTACTCAGGGGCGTGTCGCAACAAGGACCACTACGAGAAGTGTCACCAGGAGCACGCAGAGCAAATCAACCAGCGAGGACGCCGCGGGGCCTGAACGGAAGAAGACGCAGCCAGCGATGAAGAAGACGGGCACTGCGGAGAAAATCTCGAAAGTGGAGGATGGCGGCGGGATAAGAAAGAAGAAAGTGAAGGCGGCGGGGGTGCGTACGCGATCTACGGCAGATTCGAGCGATGAGGAGGAGAAGAGGAGGAGGAGAAAGAAGAAGCTGAGGAACAGGAGGAGGAGGCAGCGACGCTCCAGAGACGGCTACACTGCATCCACTGCCGGTTCCACGTCTTCCACTGCTTCTACCACTGATCGAAGAAAGCGGCGACCTCGCAAGAAGAAAAGAGCGAAGAAGCGCAAGCCAGTGGCAGAGCCAGTTCCAGTGGTAGCTGCCCCTGTTCAGCAGGTGCCAGCTCTGGTGCCGGTGCCGGTGCCGGTGCAGCCACCCCGCCCTGTGTTGGTGCCGCAGGATATGCCGGAGATGCCGCGCGAGGCAGCGGATCAAGTAGCCGCCGACCATCCCGCCTACCAGACCTACATCCAAGCCGGCAAAGATGTGTTCCAAGATTCAGATCGGAAGAACACACCGAAGCAGGAGACTCCCAAGAAAGTGGCGCAGCAGCCAGCTGCAAAACAGGAGACTCCCAAGAAAGTGACGCCAGCGCCTTGGCCAGCTGCAAAACAGGAGACTCCCAAGAAAGTGACGCCAGCGCCTTGGCCAGCTGCAAAACAGGAGCCGGAGGAACAGTCGTCGCAATCCGACGACGATGATACGGCCAAAGGTCTACCACCAACCGCCAAAATCATGGGAAAACTGCGCTGACCACGGGGTCACGACGACTTGCGACTGACTGATTACTTAATGTAGGCAATACGCTCGCTATCTTTGCGTTTCTGAATAAAAACGTCCTCTGTTTCATACATACATACACTATACACATACATACAGTAGTTATAGTAGTACAGAAAGTCCAAAGTGGGGACACTTTCTCGGATCCGCGGCCGCTGCCCCTATCGTTTGAAGTTTTCACCTCGTAAAAATTATTCTGTTTATTCAGTGTGTTTCTGACAAGAAGAATAAATATGCAGCTTCTGCTGCCTTCTTGAGTTTTTCTTTCTTGCTAACCAGTGCACTATACCACCGTGTGCGTGTGGTCGTTTTTGACCTCCGACCCTTATTCTCCTCTTCTTAGTCAGGACAGCAGATGGTCAGGGACAAGACGGCTTCCTACTAATTAACTATGCCTCCACTTTGACCTCCGAGCGCTAGACTTTGTCAAGCAGCCGCCACTTGCGGGAACGTTGTACGTAAAAAATTTGACATGCAGTATGTCTATGCGGTGTACGCACTGCACTTGCACATACAGTACATACAATGTGTTTTGAAGCGCGCGGGTATATGTACATGCATGGCCACATAAATCTGCCGTACCATATATATATACCCGATGACCATTGGCGGATGGGATGCATTTCGAAGACCACCTGTTGTCTGGGGATCAGATAAATAAACCGATTCTCAAATTAGTAGCCAGAGGTCAAACCCGGGGCATCTTCCCCGATCCTATGCACGCATGCGGCACACCTTGCATTTACCGCAGTGTCCCCTGTCCTGTCTCTGTACAAACGAATGGTGCCGGCGCGCGCACGCAATAAAAATACAGCAGCAGCTCGGCTTTTGTTCGCCACGACTTGTGTGCTGCAAATTAATTAGAGCGACAACTAACACGACAAGCGACGGCGTTTTTTCTTTCGCACCCGGACAGACATCGGCTGTTTAGTGGCTGCAGTGGACTATATAGCGGATTTGTCAGACTGAATGTTTGCTGTGTAGTGTGGACCAAGGTGGACTACTGTACAGCCGGAACATTGGCGGATGGGACCCCCTTTGGCTAATAAGGTAAGAGCACGTACAGTACTTGCATGTGATCAATGTATGTACGTACGTATGGTATGTACGTATGTACATAACATACAAAATAGAGTATGGATTCCCCCCCCCCCCATCGTGCACTGCGTTTGGTTGCGACAGAGGGCGTTTGCTGTGGCTACAGCCCTCAGGGCACTTAGTACCGTGACCTTTCCGTAAATGTGGGCACTTCGCCAAAAAAATTGGGAGGGAAAAAGTTCACGGGTCAGGATAGCTTGAAAGTTTGAGACATGATGAACCCAATCCAATCAAGCAACCCCCACAAAAGCGCCCAAAAGAACACGCAAACAAAACAAAACCCACCTCGACAAAGCACCCATCAAACAAACACAAACGCGCACAGAAAACAGAGCCACAACAAAACAAACCAAAGCAAAAAACGCGCCGCACCCAACGAAAAACACCCGCCAACCCTATCAACACAAGAAAAAACAAACAAGCAGAGCACACCCATACGCCAAAAACTCTCCAACAACCACACTAAAGCAAACACAAGCAAAAAAAACCAAAAAAAAAAAAAAAAACAAAAACATCTCCCAACCAAAACCCAACGCATTCAAAAAAAGCACACAAACAAAACACCAACAACAAACAAACCCCCACCCCGAACCGCCGTCTAGACAAGCCGAAGGAACAGCTGGCAGGATTTTAGCCCCATTTCATACAACTTGCACTTAGCGCGCCATCTTTCGCAGCAATTAACAGCGCCGAAACGATGCAAAAACATACAATAACAAAAAACATGTTGGTTGTTTTTCCTTACCTTGTCTTTGAATCATGCGACTGTCCACAAATATGACCACCATCTTCACAGCTTCCAGTGATTTAGCTCTGTAAAGTCAGCAAATCAGGCACGAATTGCGCTTTGCCACACCACGCCACCGAAAGGCAAACCAACCGCAATATTTCGGCGCATATTCCCACCCCAAAGACAATGCAAGCATGCAATGCTCTGGCTTGGGCAGTTCTCACGTCGCGTCTGGGCACCTTTGACCCCTGAACTTGTGACCAGTAGGCGCTGAGCAGAAGAACCAGAGGAAGGACAGAATTAAGCAAAGGCCGCCCGGGTGTTTTTCGTATTGAGCCGCATAATTGCGCTACGGCAGATAACACGTCTTATTGCCTATTGCGTCTGTGAATTCGGTAAGAGTTGTATGGGCTACTTCCTCTTAACGATCTGGGTCAGCGTCCCTTTTTCGTCGTCTGACCTTTTCGCGATGGTTTACGACCGTTTTCTAAGCCTCTTACGAGGTGGAGCAATTGTCTTTGTTCAAACTTGCACCACTCTTACACCTGCTTGCGCTGCGGGTACTCTCAGGAAAGATTTGGGCGCTTGATAAACACTAGTGGCCGAAATTTACGGGGTTGCACGCACAATGAAATGGGGCTCAAAATCCTGCACCAGCTGCTCATTCGGCTTGTCTAGACGGACGGTTCGATTGATTGGGTCATCATCTCAAACTTCAAGTATCTGACCCGTGAACTTTTTCCCTCCAATTTTTTTGGCGAAGTGCCCACATTTACGGAAAGGTCACGGTACTAAGTGCCCTGAGGGCTGTAGCCACAGCAAACCTGTCGCAACCAAACGCAGTGCACGATAATCCATACTCTATTTTGTATGTTATGTACATACGTACATACCATACGTACGTACATACATTGATCACATGCAAGTACTGTACGTGCTCTTACCTTATTAGCCAAAGGGGGTCCCATCCGCCAATGTTCCGGCTGTACAGTAGTCCACCTTGGTCCACACTACACAGCAAACATTCAGTCTGACAAATCCGCTATATAGTCCACTGCAGCCACTAAACAGCCGATGTCTGTCCGGGTGCGAAAGAAAAAACGCCGTCGCTTGTCGTGTTAGTTCTCGCTCTAATGAATTGGCAGCACACAAGTCGTGGCGAACAAAAGCCGAGCTGCTGCTGTCTTTTTCTGGCGTGCGCGCGCCGTCACCATTCGTTTGTACAGAGACAGGACAGGGGACACTGCGGTAAATTGTCAAGGTGTGCCGCATGCGTGCATAGGATCGGGGAAGATGCCCCGGGTTTGACCTCTGGCTACTAATTTGAGAATCGGTTTATTTATCTGATCCCCAGACAACAGGTGGTCTTCGAAATGCATCCCATCCGCCAATGGTCATCGGGTATATATATATGGTACGGCAGATTTATGTGGCCATGCATGTACATATACCCGCGCGCTTCAAAACACATTGTATGTACTGTATGTGCAAGTGCAGTGCGTACACCGCATAGACATACTGCATGTCAAATTTTTTACGTACAACGTTCCCGCAAGTGGCGGCTGCTT
The DNA here is from genome assembly GCA_030247985.1 of Epsilonema sp. ZAB3_2. Taxonomy (NCBI): domain Eukaryota; kingdom Metazoa; phylum Nematoda; class Chromadorea; order Desmodorida; family Epsilonematidae; genus Epsilonema; species Epsilonema sp. ZAB3_2. Next base: position 12,342 of record JASAMW010003642.1, read on the forward strand.
GACAAAGTCTAGCGCTCGGAGGTCAAAGTGGAGGCATAGTTAATTAGTACGAAGCCGTCTTGTCCCTGACCATCTGCTGTCCTGATTAAGAAGAGGAGAATAAGGGTCGGAGGTCAAAAACGACCACACGCACACGGTGGTATAGTGTACTGTTTAGCAAGAAAGAAAACTCAAGAAGGCAGCAGAAGCTGCATGTTTATTCTTCTTGTCAGAAAAAACACACTGAATAAACAGAATAATTTTTTCAAGGTGAAAACTCCAAACGATAGGGGCAGCGGCCGCGGATCGGAGCAAGTGCCCCCACTTTGGACTTTCTGTACTACTATAACTACTGTATGTATGTGTATAGTGTATGTATGTATGAAACAGAGGACGTTTTTATTCAGAAACGCAAAGGGGGGTAGCGAGCGTATTGCCTACATTAAGTAATCAGTCAGTCGCAAGTCGTCGTGACCCCGTGGTCAGCGCAGTTTTCCCATGATTTTGGCGGTCTGGTGGTAGACCTTCGGCCGTATCACTCGTCGTCGGATCGCGACGACTGTTCCCTCCGGCTCCTGTTTTGCAGCTGGCCAAGGCGCCTGCGTCACTTTCTTGGGAGTCTCCCTGTTTTGCAGCTGGCCAAGGCGCTGGCGTCACTTTCTTGGGAGTCTCCTGTTTTGCAGCTGGCTGCTGCGCCACTTTCTTGGGAGGTCTCCCCCTTGTTTCGGGTGTGTTCTTCCCGATCTAAAATACTTGGAACCACATCTTTGCCGGCTTGGATGTAGGCCTGGTAGGCGGGTTGAGGTCGGCGCGCTCATCCGCTGCCTCGCGCGGCATCTCCGGCTATCCTGCGGTACTCACACAGGGCGGGGTGGCGCCAGGCATGGCCGGCACGGCACCAGAGCTGGCACCTGCTGAACAGGGGCAGCTCTACTGGACTTTGGCTCTGCCACTGGCTTGCGCTTCTTCGCTCTTTTCTTCTTGCAGAGGTCGGCGCTTTCTTCGATCAGTGGTAGAAGCAGTGGAAGACGTGGAACCGGCAGTGGATGCAGTGTAGACGTCTCGGAGCCTCGCTCCTCCTCCTCCTGTTCTTCAGCTTCTCTCTCCTCCCTCCTTCTTCTCCTCGCGTATCGCTCGAATCTGCCGTAGATCGGCGTACGCACCCCCGCCGCCGTCACTTTCTTCTTTCTTGCTCCCCGCCGCCATCCTCCACTTTCGAGATTTTCTCCGCAGTGCCCGTCTTCTTCATCGTTGGCTGCGTTTTCTTCCGTTCGGCCCCCGGCGTCCTCGGTGGTTGTGTGCGTGTTCATAGGTGACACGTTCTCGTGTGGTCCTTGTTGCGAACGGGCCTAGTAGTTTTGGTTATGTGTACCCTTGGCGCTGGACCTAGGCGTAGTTTTTGTGCCCTTGGCGCCCCCTGCCCTCTTCTTAGGCTTCGCCTTTTTGTTCAGCAGAACCAGTGGAAAACAGAAGAAAGAATGAAAAAAACAGCCCCTTCAGATTCGCCGAGACATGCGTTAGTTCGCCCCCTCCGAGAAACGATCCACCCGACCAACCAGAGAGAAAAAAACGGAAAATGTTATTTTCAAGGCACAAAACAACTGTGTTTTTTCGAGTTCCGCTCCGCTTCCGGTAGAATTTCCGGTTCATTTTTTGTGCAATTTGGAGACACAACAATACACGAAATATTTGTTGTGCAGAATTTTTGTTTCAACTTATGATCTATCGATTTATTGGTGATAATTGCAGCTTGGCTCAAATCGACTTCCGAGAGCTCCCTGCGATGGTTTGGAGCTCCAAAGCTTTGGAGTCCTTGCCCCCTCCGGTTTTGGGTTTTTTGTTATTTCCCTTTGTTTTGGCGCGAACAAAAAGAAAAAGGAAGGAAACGGAAACCTATTTAGTCTGTTGTTTTCTAGACGAAATAAACTAGCAGGAATACGGCGAACGACAGCGGAAGAACTGAAAACACGTGTCTCGGTACATTTAGAGAGAAAAACAGGTAGATTTTCCGACTCCGACTGTAGATCTTTGCAAAGCGAACTTCTGCAGGTGTCGCGCATCCTCGAAATACTCGGATGATACTCCGAATTTGATGTACATACTGCGAAAATCCTGCGGATGGTACTCCGAATTTGATCTTGCGTGAAAGTGCATGGAGCCGCCACTCGTCCGGTGCCCGTAAAAATTTTCTCGGGTATTCTCCTTCCATTTTTGAAAAAGAGACACTGCAAAAAAGTTCTCGGCTTCCGGCGAGTGTTTGTGCTGCCTTTTTTACTGATATTTTATGGTCTGCCGCACAGCCAATTTCAATTTTCGTGTTTTTTGCTTTCTGATCAGGTTTTCATGGGTCAAAATTTTTTCCACCTTCTTTGGTAGATAATTTTTGTATCAGTACGTCGTAATTTTTTGGCTACTGATGGCATTCGGCAACAGATTCTGAACGCCGATGCTGCGTAGCCGCCGGGACCTACAAACACCGACGCAGAATATTGACGTTCGACTTAAATTGGTGGAAATATGCGTATCTTTATTTTACTCAAATAATATGCACATAGATATGATGATGCTGTTTGTGCGTACGTACATATTCGATCGATTTACGCGGATGTTTGTCTCGTCGGTGTATTGCGTTGAACCTCGATATCTGTGTTGGCGTCAAACATTCAACCCGGCCAGTCAAACATCCCCAAATATGCATGGCTTTCACGTTGACGCAGGAAACATCAGCTTCACGGTCATTTGTGAACGGGCCCGTGACGAGACGATGTCTCTTGAATGGAAGCTCATGCCATGTAGTGTGATGGGAAGCACAGTGACTGGTGGAGCGTGAAGAGGCGCGTGTGCAAGCTGAGTGTGAGTGGCCGCCTGGCTTGTCGTGTCTGCTTGCATCCTGGTACCTATCTGTGTACTACGTACTAGGTATTTTGTGGGGCCAGTGGAGCATTAGATGCAAAATTGTATACTGCTGAGTAATACTGAAGCTGCAAATGTACATGCAGTATGTATCTGCAATTTATTTTTATGCAGTGATAAATCCGTTGGGTGGGTGGCTAATCGTATGTACATACGTGTACATGCAAATAGCGCGCTACACACGTGGTGAGTGAGAACTCACGGGGAATTCCCCGTACGTATGCGATGAAGCATCCAAAGCAGGTGGGTCACCGTGAGTTTGAAACTCACCGTCGTGTGAACACATGAGAAATTTTTGCGCGTGGGAGCAAGTGGGATGCTCTACATGAAAAATAAAACCTGAAGTTCAAACCCACCGTCGAATTCACCGTGAGTTTACTCACCACGTGTGTAGCGCGCTATGATTCTGGTATGTATCCTGGAGGAATCTTGATTGACATTGCTTGAGATGAAAGCTGCGCCCTTTTGTGTGAACATGCGGAGGCGTGGGTGAACAAAATATAAGCTGGTACTCAAAAATTTTGTGGGTACTCAAAATACTCAATGATATACTCAAATTGCATTTCATACTCTGCGCGAGCACCCTTGTTCTGTGTGACAGGTGTATGTGTGTACATAGCTTTTGTTCATTCAGCGCAGTGGTGTTCTCAATGGGCCTAAAACGAACTGGAACCAGCTGTGCTACACTGCGTCGGCTGGATAATTTGCATGAAGGTCTGGTCCTGGTTAGTTTGAGCGCCGTTGTCACGAGGCTGAATCGGAACGAAAACATTACATACCTTGCTTATAATATCTTGGACCATCGCGTCCATCACATCCGACATGGTGGTCGTCACCTTACGCGGATGTGTGGACGCTAAGTAGCCATAGATGGTGGCGGTGTGCGCCGTTTTTCCGTTCGCGATCAGTTGCACCTGAGTGCCCGCCACCACAACCTTACGCTCGCAATCTGAACCACACGCAGAAGGAAACTGCAAACCACACAGATACGAAATTTAAGTACGTGTATGTATGTACACAGTACCAAAAAACACTTTGTCGCTTCACTTCGTTTCGCCACATAGATTGGTTAATTGCAATTAAATTGAGACAAGAAGACAGGGTTTTGTGTTTATAAGTCTATGCATGCGGCATGTCTGCTCCAGTAGCCCACCATGAGTGTCCAGTACTATACGTGCGTATAGGCTGAATGATATACCGTATTTTTGGGTGTATAGCCCCATGGGGCTATACAAAAATGAGAGGTCTGATGGTGGGTTATACACTAGGGGGGGGGGGGGGGGGATATACAATGGGGGACAGGGAGGGGGATATACACTGGGCAAAATTTGTTTTTGAGAGGTGTGTAGAGGCGTGTTTTTGAGGTCAAAAGTATGGTTTTAGGGCATAATCGCGGTCAAAACAGGGTTATTCTAGTACAAGACCAGCTCAGCTAGCTTATAGGCATAGTAGCTTGGTGTAGGAGTAGCTATAGCTAGCTTATGACCAGCTTTTACGTAGGTAGGCTAGGTACCTTCCAGTACAGGGGGGGTTATACACCAGGGGGATATACACTGGGCAAAATTTATGTTTTGCCAATGGGGGGGTTATACACTACGGGGGGGGATATACAATGGGGTGGGGTGGATATAAAACCAAAAATACGGTACTTTATGTAGGCATTTTGGGAAAATCTTGGTCAACATAAACAAAAGAAATATTCATGAAAAAATACGTAACACACCACGCGACCTGTACGAACAAATAAATTATGATGAAAGAACTAGGAAAGCTCCAACCAGTAC
>JASAMW010003643.1:0-36018 GCA_030247985.1 Epsilonema sp. ZAB3_2
TAGAAAATTCTGACATATCCTATCTTAATCAGCATTTCAAGCGCTACATGATGAGCTAGTATCCAGGCCTGCATATATCTTAGGGGGAAAGCTACAATCTCTTTTCAAAACTTTGCCCTTTTTATTTTGTTTCGCTCATTCAGCATATTTTCAGTCAAAGCTCGCCAACTGTAAGGGATAAGTGGTCGCCGAGTACACCATTAGAAAGAGCGTTTCAAGCTGCATTTGACAGTGTCTTCGCTGTTACCACGGCTCCATTGCTTGGGCGACAGCACTTGAGCATTGGTACCCAACTTTCGCATGAAAGTCGGGTTTTTGACTTTTCGCTCCAAATTTGAGGCAATATTTAACCAATCGCCCACACGCGTAGAAAATTCGAACATATCGTATCTTAATCAGCATTTCAAGCGCTACAAGATGAGCTAGTATCCAGGCCTGCATATATCTTAGGGGGAAAGCTCCAAGCGCTTTTCAAAACTTTGCCCTGTTTCTGTTGTTTCGCTCCTTCAGCATATTTTCAGTCAAAGCTCGCCAACGGTAAGGGTTAAGTGGTCGCCGAGTACACCATTGGAAAGAACGTTTCAAGCTGCATTTGACATTGTCTTTGCTGTTACCACGGCTTCATTGCTTGGGCGACAGCACTTGAGCATTGGTACCCAACTTTACATGAAACTCGGGTTTTTGACTTTTCGCTCCAATTTTGAGGCAATTTTTAACCAATCGCCCACACGCGTAGAAAATTTGGACATGTCCTATCTTAATCAGCATTTCAAGCGCTACAAGATGAGCTTGTTTCTGTGGTTTCGCTTCTTCATCCTATTTTCAGTCAAAGCTCGCCAACGGTAAGGGTTAAGGTCGCCAGACACCATGGAAAGAGCGTCAAGCCATTTAGGCCTCCCCTGTTACCCCGCCCCCATTCCTTGGGACAAAGCACTGAGACTTTTACCCACTTTACATGAAACTCGGGTGTTTTGCCTCTTTCGCTCCAATTAGCAATATTTAACCAATCGCCCCACACGCGTACACCATTCGAACAATCCATCAATCACATCAAGCCACAAAACAATCCAGCCCAAAAAGGGGAACCCCTCACGCGCCAAAACCGCCCTCCCCCCCCCACCCAACCCGAACGGAAAGGCCAGAAAGAGCGTTTCAAGCTGCATTTGACAGTGTCTTCGCTGTTACCACGGTCTCCATTGCTTGGGACAAAGCACTTGAGCAGGTGCTACGCATATATACTACTGCACCTCCAAACAAGAAACCAGCAGCCCCCCCCCCCCCCCCCCATCACCCCCCCAACACACACCCAACCCCATACCCCGCCCCCAACTTTACATGAAACTCGGTTCCTTTCCCTCCACCCCGAAAGGCCGCCTCTCCTCAAACACGGAAAAGAAAACACGAATTACACGAGGAAACCCACCAGAAAAAAGAAGAGAGAAGAAAAGCGGACAGCCCCTCCGAGAAGAAAAAAAAACTATAAAAATCCGCCCATAAACCAATCACACACGCACAGAGCCCACCCAGACCATCCCCTCACAAAAAGACATGAATTACGGCGGAGACACAATAACACACCACACCGAACTCTAACATCCCAACCACTACCATCCACCCGCCCGCTACCCCAGCGAACCACGAGACCCCACACGACAACCACATACAGCACACAACCACCCCCACACAACACATCCTCTACACCTATCCACCATAACCCCCCCAACACCCCCCCCCACCCCACACTCACCATACCATCACCACATACACCCCAACAGAACAGCGACCCACACCAAAGCACCACCATCCACCACCACACAACACACAACCACAACTCAACACAAACAACACCCAACCCAACCCAAAAAACCACAAAACAAAAAAAAAAAACAAAAAACAAACACAAAAAACTACTCACCACAACCAAATAAAAAAAAAAACAACCAAAACCACCAAAAACACCCCCCCACACACCCACCACACATAAACAACAACAACCAAAGACTTATCACCGCTCATGGGTAAAAGGTATAACGTTCCGGACAGTATAATGATGGACAACAATGTAACGGTGGACAGTGGTATCATGGTGGATAACAGCATAACGATGGATAGTAGTAGTGAAACGGCGGACGATTCTAGTATACTATGAATGCGGACCAAATAGACACAGTACTGTATGGGTGTGTCGCACTTGCTCACCCAATGCACAATGATAAAGGTGGGCAGTCAGCAATACGTACATGGAAATAGGTACATATAAAAAATTAAAAAAATTCGGACAGTAATATTTTCGGACGGAATTTTTTGTCCGAATTGTCCGAAAATTTCCGCCGTCCGAAAAATCCCTTAAGCGCTTCAAATTCTGAAAAGGATAGGCTATGATTGCAGTTCTTTGCCTGTGTGCAATAGGTTAAATATTGGCCCGAAATTTTCACAAAATCGAGTCCATGATTTTTAAAATTCCTTCGCGAGAAAGTGGCGATTCGGCCGGACCATCATTTTTCTACTTTTCTGATTTTATCTCAAGGAAATAGGTAACCCCCCCTCCTGAGTTCAAAAAAAAACCCCTTTTTTCAATTTGACCACGTTTAACCGGAGAAACGGGCTCATTTAGGCAGGGTGGTCATGGGAAAAACGGAAACCCGAGTTTCATGTAAAGTTGCGTACCACTGCTCAAGTGCTTTGGCCCAAGCAATGGAGCCGTGGTAACAGCGAAGACACTGTCAAATGCAGCTTGAAACGCTCTTTCTAATGGTGTACTCGGCGACCACTTAACCCTTACCGTTGACGAGCTTTGACTGAAAATAGGCTGAAGGAGCGAAACCACAGAAACAGGGCAAAGTTTTGAAAGGCGCTTGTAGCAGCTTTCCCCCTAACATATTTGCAGGCCTGGATACTAGCTCATCTTGTAGCGCTTGAAATGCTGATTAAGATAGGATATGTTCGAATTTTCTACGCGTGTGGGCGATTGGTTAAATATTGCCTCAAATTTGGAGCGAAAAGTCAAAACACCCGAGTTTCATGTAAAGTTGGGTAAAAATGCTCAAGTGCTTTGTCCCAAGCAATGGAGCCGTGGTAACAGCGAAGACACTGTCAAATGCAGCTTGAAACGCTCTTTCCAATGGTGTACTCGGCGACCACTTAACCCTTACAGTTGGCGAGCTTTGACTGAAAATAGGATGAAGAAGCGAAACCACAGAAACAAGCTCATCTTGTAGCGCTTGAAATGCTGATTAAGATAGGACATGTCCAAATTTTCTACGCGTGTGGGCGATTGGTTAAAAATTGCCTCAAAATTGGAGCGAAAAGTCAAAAACCCGAGTTTCATGTAAAGTTGGGTACCAATGCTCAAGTGCTGTCGCCCAAGCAATGAAGCCGTGGTAACAGCAAAGACAATGTCAAATGCAGCTTGAAACGTTCTTTCCAATGGTGTACTCGGCGACCACTTAACCCTTACCGTTGGCGAGCTTTGACTGAAAATATGCTGAAGGAGCGAAACAACAGAAACAGGGCAAAGTTTTGAAAAGCGCTTGGAGCTTTCCCCCTAAGATATATGCAGGCCTGGATACTAGCTCATCTTGTAGCGCTTGAAATGCTGATTAAGATAGGATATGTCCGAATTTTCTACGCGTGTGGGCGATTGGTTAAATATTGCCTCAAAGTTGGAGCGAAAAGTCAAAAAACCCGACTTTCATGCGAAAGTTGGGTACCAATGCTCAAGTGCTGTCGCCCAAGCAATGGAGCCGTGGTAACAGCAAAGACAATGTCAAATGCAGCTTGAAACGCTCTTTCCAATGGTGTACTCGGCGACCACTTAACCCTTACAGTTGGCGAGCTTTGACTGAAAATATGCTGAAGGAGCGAAACAACAGAAACAGGGCAAAGTTTTGAAAAGCGCTTGTAGCTTTCCCCCTAAGATATATGCAGGCCTGGATACTAGCTCATCATGTAGCGCTTGAAATGCTGATTAAGATAGGATATGTCCGAATTTTCTACGCGTGTGGGCGATTGGTTAAAACGCGATGTCTGGAAGGATTCAGTATTGCTGTACAGTACCGCGGACAGGGGGGTAATTTTCAGTTTTGCGTTGATGACGTGAGCTGATAGCCCAACTGATTTTACGTATTTAACAAAAAGACCGGGTCAAAAATTCGCACCCAGTCCTGAGATACAAGGCCTCAAATTTGACCACAATTTGACCCTGATTTTTTTACTTTTTTCACACTAAAATGGGGGTAAATAGCCCCACAGTGGGGCTTTGGGGCTATAAATTTGCATACACGTAGACCCTATGGGGGTACATGTTCAGACAAATTTTGAGCCCTCTAGCCCTCTTGGTTCAGGAGTTAAAGCTGTTTCTGCTGAAAATCCGAAAATTGGAATTTTTCCATAATTTTCAAAATTTTGAGAGAGTTAGTCCGTGTGCCGGCTGTTTTATTTCTGCATCTTGTAGAGCAGAAAATTTGCTACAAGATAGGCTACATTTGAAAAGAAAGTCACCTATGGGAAATTTTGACAGCAAGGTATACAGAAGCGTTGGACAACGGTCGACAAAGTATCGATTTTCGCCCAAATTTCCTCATCATGTACTGTATATACGTCACTGGCAACTGTCAACACTGTAAGAAAAGGTCCACGAAAGAGCGGGGCAAAGGCTGAAACCGGCTGATCTCCGATTTCGATAATACCTAGCTCATTCGAAAGCTCGTCAAAAGTTATGTAAAAAGCGACAATTCCGACACTTCTGCATTTAACCGTTAGCGAGATATGGCCGCTCAAAGATTTGTGACACTTTTATCCACTGAATTTTCAAACATTTCTCACATAAACGACCATATCTCAGCAACCAATAGGGATATTTGCATGCGGTTTTTTTATTCAACTCCCCATTCTTCGCAGAATTATTTGCATTTCGAACAAAATTCTTAACCCCTACCGTAATCGAGATATTGAGGAAAACGTGGTGTCGATCTTTTGAAAATTTACCATTTGAGGGCCCAACTTTGACCAATGATTGCGAATCGCAGCAACAGCATACAGAGACGGCACCTAGCTCGTTAAATAGGTCAACTTTTGTTCTTTCGAATGGTATATGCCATGTCCATTCCGGTGGAGAAAAATTTTTAATTACAGGCTTTCTTTGCGAGAGTGCAATTTAAAGGTTTAAGAAGGCATTTAAGCATGTTAAAGATATGATTTTTGAAATCTACATCAAATTTTACACCAGGTAGGTTCTTTGATTTTTTATTTTCTAAAAGCAAAACAGGCTAAAATAGACAGTGTGTTGCACTCAGTCCTGCAAAAGTTCGGCTAGCTGAAAGCTAGCCTGAACTCCAAAAGTAACACAGAAGTTCACCAAAACTGCATGCTTTTCAATGTCTAGTTATGTTTGTTAACAGCGCCTTCGCGAGAAAGTGGCGATTCGGCCGGACCAGCATTTTTCTACTTTTCTGATTTTATCTCATGAATATAGGTAACCAACCCTCCTGAGTTCGAAAATGAACTCAGTTTTTCAATTTGACCACGTTTAACCGGAGAAACGAACTCATTTAGGCAGGGTGGTCAGGGGAAAGGCGGAAAATCGAGCACGATCAAATCGGCGTTACGTACAGGCGTCCCAAAACTCAGCCAACAGGGCTATTACAGCAAGCCCTAAACCGTTCGACTCGGCTTGATTTGCTCTTTTCAATGGTGTACTCGCCGACCGCCTAACCCTTACCGTTGGCGAGCTATGAGCAGAAACGCGCAAAATTTGCAACACCGCAAAAACCAGGCAAAATTTGGAAAGTCGATCGTAGCTTCCCCCCTAATGCCTATGCAGGTCTGGAAACTATCTCATCTTGTAGTGCTTGAAATGCTGATTAAGGTAGGCTATGTCCGATTTTTCAACGCGCGTGGGCGATTGGTTAAATATTGCCTCAAAGTTGGAGCGAACAGTCGAAAAACCCGACTTTCATGCGAAAGATGGGTACCAATGCTCAAGTGCTGTCGCCCAAGCAATGGCGCGTTGATAACAGCGAAGACACTGTCAAATGCAGCTTGAAACGCTCTTCCCAACGGTGTACTCGGCGACCACTTAACCCTTACCGTTGGCGAGTTTTGAGCAAAAAGGCGCTAAATAAGCAACACTGCAAAAACAGGGCAAACTTTCAAAACTCGCCTGTAGCTTCCCCCTTAAGACATATGCAGGTCTGGCGACTAGCTGATCTAGTAGCGCTTGAAATTCTGACTAAGATAGACTATGTGCGAATCTTCTGCGCGCATGGGCGATTGGTTATTTATCGCCTCGAAGTCGGGCAGAATTGGCCGAAAAAGTCGGAAAATCGACCATCAGTGCCATGATTGGGCACAAACGCTTGTGAACTGTAGCCAAAGCAATGGGCCCATGAGAACAGCGAAGACATTGTCAAATGCAGCTTGAAATGCTCTTTGCAATAGTGTACTTGCCGACCGCTTAACCCCTACCATTGGTGAGCTATGACTGAAAACAAGCTAACTGCGCAAAACCACGGAAACTGAGCGAAATTTTAACAATCGCCTGTAGCTTCCCTTTTAAAACCGTGACAGGTATGGGAGCTAGCTCATCTTGTAGCGCTTGAAATTCTGATTAAGATAGGCTATGTCCGAATCTTCTACACTCGTGGGCGATTGGTAAAATATTGCCTCAAGTCGGCAGAGTTGGATGAAAACGTCAAAAGATCGATGTTCAGTACTGAGGCTGCATGAAACATGACGTTGTCAGTTGCAGATGCCCAGGTAGTGAGGATAGAAGGAAAACGAAAGCACCCCCAAGTACAGCTTTGAACGCGCTTTTCAATAATGGTCTTCTCGCTTGGTTAACCCCTACTGTTGGTGAGTTATTAGCAGTAAAGACGAAATTTTAAAAATCATGGACACCATGCAAAAATTGGAATATCACCTGTAACTCAGGTGCTATTAGAGCAGCAGATCTGAAAACTGTCTCACATTTTAGCGCTTGAAATTCTGAATAAGATAGGCTATGATTGCAGTTCTTTGCTTGTGTGCAATAGGTTAAATATTGGCCCAAAATGGTCACAAAATTGAGTCCATGATTTTTAACATTTCGTCTTTACTGCTAATAACTCACCAACAGTAGGGGTTAACCAAGCGAGAAGACCACAAGCTACGATCGACTTTCCAAATTTTGCCTGGTTTTTGCGGTGTTGCAAATTTTGCGCATTTCTGCTCATAGCTCGCCAATGGTAAGGGTTAAGCGGTCGGCAAGTACACCGTTGAAAAGAGCAAATCAAGCCGAGTCGAACGGTATAGGGTTTGCTGTAATAGCCCTGTTGGCTAAGTTTTGGGACGCCTGTACGTAACGTCGATTTGATCGTGCTCGATTTTCCGCCTTTCCCTTGACCACCCTGCCTAAATGAGCCCGTTTCTCCGGTTAAACGTAGTCAAATTGAAAAACTGAGTTCATTTTCGAACTCAGGAGGGTTGATTACCTATATTCATGACATAAAATCAGAAAAGTAGAAAAATGCTGGTCCAGCCCTCTATATTGGCAATCGCCACTTTCTCGCGAAGGCGTTGGTAATAACTTTTTGGCGGAAATTTAAAACAAACAAAGTAACCTACCTATAGTCGAACAAGAAATTTCATGAACCATTGAAATTTTTTCTCAGCCAATAAAAGACGTAGAGCACAGCGGTCATACTTCTACGGCTAACTTTAGCTCGCCGTTCCAATAAAAAAAACAGTACTGAAATCGTGTCACCATTTGGCAGACGCTAAACCACGCAAACCACGACACCCTACGACCCTGTACGCCCGATGCGCATTTTCATCGTCTTTATCACATATGCTTATTTCTGCCATTTTGATTTTTCGGGCGTTTGCGAGGTTTAGAATTGCCCAATGGTCCACGCTCAATTTGGCGATTTTAGTACTGAAGAAATTTGGCGAGATCTCGAAACACAGAGCAGCTGGAGACAAACGGTTTTTTTTATTGGAACGGCGAGCTAAAGTTAGCCGTAGACGTTTGACCGCTGTGCTCTACGTCTTTTATTGGCTGAGAAAAAATTTCAATGGTTCATGAAATTTCTTGTTCGACTGTAGTGTAAAATTTGATGTAGATTTCAAAAATCAAATCTTTAACATGCTTAAATGCCGTCTTAAACCTTTAAATTGCACTCTCGCAAAGAAAGCCTGTAATTAAAAATTTTTCTCCACCGGAATGGACATGGCATATACCATTCGAAAGAGCAAGAGTTGACCTATTTAACGAGCTAGGTGCCGTCTCTGTATGCTGTTGCTGCGATTCGCAATCATTGGTCAAAGTTGGGCCCTCAAATGGTCAATTTTCAAAAGATCGACACCACGTTTTCCTCAATATCTCGATTACGGTAGGGGTTAAGAATATCGTTCGATATGCAGGTAATTCTGCGAAGAATGGGGAGTTGAATAAAAAAATTCCGCATGCAAATATCGCTAATGGTTGCTGAGATATAGCCGTTTATGTGAGAAATGTTCGAAAATTCAGTGGATAAAAGTGTCACAAATCTTTGAGCGGCCATATCTCGCTAACGGTTAAGCGCAGAAGTGTCGGAATTGTCGCGTTTTATATAACTTTTGACAAGCTTTCGAATGAGCTAGGTTTTGTCGAAATCGGAGATCAGCCGGTTTCAGGCTCCCATACTGGGCTGCCCCGCTCTTTCGTGACCTTTTCGTAAAAGCTGAAAAACTGAATTGGATGTTGTGCAGTAATAAAAGCAAAAGGCAGTCGATAGTATTGTTTGCTTTACAGGTGTGTGCGTACTTTATCTTTTATAACATTGAATAGTTATGATGTCAAGCGATACATAGCTTCACACACAACACGACAGATATGGAACAAAAGCATTGTAGCGCTGTCAGAGTGATTGATCAGTTTTGAAACAGAGACAGAGGCAGAAAAGTTGATTACGTAGAATCACAAAATCGTACCGTGAACAAATAGTAATTTTCACATATTGGATATTACATACTTAGGGTGAAAAATATGAAACGTGACTTCTCTGTTATTAGTCCACGGTATGTAATTTCTCGCCAGATCCCCCTTTTAATCTACACACTGTAACTCTGTAGTCAGGAAGTCTTCGCATCATGTAATTCGCTACGACCATCATGCCAGCCCAGGCTTCTTTTGCAACAGGGATGATGTAACGAGGTGGTAGAGCGAACAACCATCCCTCACTAATTTCCAGGGCGAAACTCAGGGTGATGTTCGGTCCTTTCGGATTAACAGCCCAATCCATGGAATCGCCAGAACATAGATCTGCAAATCAAATAATGCAAAATAGAACTTTTGAAGTTTAACCCGTAGAACTTTCTTGCTTGTATTATATATAATATGTAAAATTCCCCTACTTGATGAAAATTAGCATATTAACGCAATAATTAAAGACGAACAAGACGCAAAGACGAACACTTCACTTGTCGCCCCTCTTCAAACTTTCCACTCGCTCAGTAAGGCGGGCGAGCGGAAGGTTGTCGACGAAAATTTTCGGGGATCTCCGAATTTCGGTAAATTCATAAAACCCCGAATTTTTGGTTAGGTTGAGTGAAACTCGAAAAATTAGGAATACTAGTGGGCTACACACGTGGTGAGTAAACTCACGGTGAATTCACCGGTGAGTTTGAACTTCGAGTTCTATTTTTTGTGTAGAGCATTCTCACTTGCTCCCAAGCGCAAAATTTTTCTCATGTGTTCACACGACGGTGAGTTTCAAACTCACGGTGAATTCACCGGACTCCCTATGCTTCATTGCATACTCTACTTATGGGGAATTCACCGTGTGTTTACTCACCACGTGTGTAGCCCACTACTGTAGGATGCTACGTACGTGCTGTCTGCTGTTGTACAAACGACGGTCACGCCATTCTTCCCAGGAGTTACGTTAGTATGGGTTTTTTAAACTAAGAACTCCGGCGCTACACACATTCCATATTACTTACAATTCAGGAGATCCGGTACTGATCCAACTCGGTACTTCGTGCCATTCACAGCTTTTATAGCATTCACAGCATCCCATGAAATTTTTTTCTGAAAAAATTTCAAGCACATGGATCACCATAATTTTTTAAAAATTAATTCTCTTCAATACGGTTTGTTCCGCTCCGCCCATGGTCAAGACTGCTTTGTTTGAAGTTGGATCTCAGCATCTTTTCTTGAGCGGGGGAGCGGGCAGATGGACTGCAGTATTCGCCTTGCTCCATAAGAGCAGAGGTGTCCTTTCGACCTCCCCGCCGAATTGAGCTGTAGTATCAAACACACGCAAAGCACGTCGAAGCAATTTTTATACGCAAAGTACGCCGAATTTTGTGTGATAACTACAGCTCAAATTATCGGCGGGGAGGTCGAAACGACAACTGCTCTTATGGAGCAAGGCGAATAGGCTGCGGATGGAATGACATGGACCACGTGTGGGTGGGCTGTGAATGTGGATGGACCACGTTTGTACTGCGGTTGGACCGCAGCAGACAGACAATGGGTGGGCCGCTCATATTGGATAGACATACCACAAGAGTTCAGTCAGAAATCATATTGGACAATACTGTAAAGCTTCATGTATAGCCCCTTCGATTACCCCGAATACCCTCGTGTATACCCCCTATTTGGTAACTAACGATTCTTATCCCCTCTAACCAAAATTTTTGAAACGAGTAAACGCGCAAAAAGCTGCGATATACATACAAGCATGTTGTTGATGATTTGACACATACGTATCAAATGACGTACGGTATCATACGTATCGTATCGTATCGTATCATACGTATCATACGTAGCTTGACCTCGTGTATAAGCTCCCTCGAATCGGTGACTAACGATATTTATCCCCCTGTATAGCCCGGCCCGGGGTTATACAGGAAGCTTTACAGTATTGAAGCTGGACTTTTTCATTCACCAATTCGTCAATGTTCTTCGGATACGTATGCTCTTTGTAGGCATAGGGCCACATCCACATGTTGCCATAGGAATGAACAGATAGAAATGCCTGCAACTTCTCCTTGTGAGACGTCAACCACTTGGCCATGTTCCGAACTTCAATCTCAGATTCCGCTTTCGGTCCGCAGTACGTTTCGTTGCAGGGAGTATGTGATGCTCCCGGCTCTAAAAATCGACGACAAAACAGTGCGCTACAGGTGCAAAGGCAACACATGCAAAATATGAATAAGTATGCGCGATTTTGTGTGAAGAAATATACCATGCCAGTGCTCCACTTGCCTAATGGCAGCTGAAACATTAGCATCTTGCTTGGCGGTACGGATACCCGTCGTACCGACTCATGTACATAACGTACTTGTATGTACTATATATAGTGTTCTGTCTGTCCAACAAAGTTTTCACTATCAAAATTTCGCAAATTATTGGCAGGTGAATGAATCAGCTATGTACAACTGTTATTTACAGGAACTGGCATCGTCTTTTACCTCCCCAGTGAAAATCCCAGTTCCTATTTGCGTCCACGCCATAGCAGCACCTATTGGTCCCCTTTTGACAATGTGGTCCTGATCTAGTCTTTCTCCACCATCTATCCGTAGTCCTACTGAACTCATACCCATCTGGATTGGCACTGGGAAGAATGTAGAAGTCTAGGTTTTCCACCATTTTCCGGTAGCGACGGTTAGAGTGGTACTTTGTCACAAGCTGAAAAAAGTTCATATTTTCTTTCTTGCAAATTGCTAAATTACAGTATGCATTGTACAGAAATGCCTCATCCAACGTTCATGTTCATAATTAAAAGTATACAATACAGTACCTCATTTATAATGTAAAGCGCTGTTGCTGGTGCAATCCATTCCCTCGCGTGAATTCCAGCTTCTATCCAAATTCCGCGCTTCTTGTTGTCTGGTTTATGCTTTCCAATCTGAAGAACGAGGCCACAGCACAGTCACAGCATACTGTAATGTTCCGTAGATAGCCCCATGGGGCTATACAAATGGTAAGCACCGATTAGGGGGGGGGGGGCTATAGACGAGAGGGGGTTATACACGAGGGGGGCTTATACATGAGGGCATTTTTTATTTGTACCAAAAGTAAGGTTTTTTGACCTCCTGAACTCGTTTATGGTGGTTATTTGGCACGTTCCAGGCTCAAATCATCAAAAATGCAGCTTTCAACTAAAAAAATTGCTAAATTTTTGCGACTAAAAAATTTTCCTCGAAGACATGTCACTGGTAAAATGATCAGAATTGTACAAAATGAGGTGCAGATAAACTCCTATGCATCAAAACACCTCAAAAACCCTGTTTTTAGCGCAAAAACACTTGATTTCCCTTACTTTTCGCGGTTCGCAATAGGGGGCTATACACGAAGGGCAAATGACGTTAGTGGCCGATTTGGGGGGCTATATACGAGGGGGTTATACACGAGAGGGGGCTATACACGGAACATTACAGTAGTGGACTGTGGACTGCTTGGCGTTTGAAGCTTGATCGCGCTTACCTTTATCATGACCATGTCTCGACTTTCATGTGTTTTTCCAATGCTGGAGACATTCACAATATCTCGGTGCGTTTCGGCCAAATAACCCTTTGTCGGGTATTCTGTTTTGGTCCCTTTTAATGTTCAGGTCAAATGACCGATAAATTAGTCCCGGTGACCGAATGTTCTGCAAAAGTAGTACATTCCGGTCAAAAGTAGTAGCTGTACATTGGGAAAAAGCTGAACAGTACTGTACAGCTATGTTTTAGGCAGTGTACATTTTATGTTTGAGTGTAATGTACAGTGTTTTGTTTGAACATTACAAAACACATACAGGAGTAATGTACAGCTAAGATGCGATTTTAATTTGTATTGTGAGACTTCAGTGGTCAAATCAATGATCTCAGAAAGTCGCGATCTGAAGTAAAAAGAAGAATGTCCATGTTTTGTCGAAACCTCGCAAACAATACATCCATGTTTTTTTCGGAATAACATGGATGTATGTTTGCGAGGTTTCGACAAAACATGGACATTCTTCTTTATACTTCAGAACGCGACTTTCATGGAACAACTTAGTAACAACTGTCAAATCAGTGGTCACTGTCAAAAAATGGTCCCGCCACGAAAATATTTCGATGCATACTGTATTACGAATGTACGACGTGTGAAAAACTTGTACATTTGGTGTACTAGCAAAATGTTCAACCCAAATCATTCTGCTGCGCTCGGCAAAAATAGCTGAACAGTACTGTTCTGCTTTTTCACCTTGAGCTGAACATTGAATGTTCAGCTTTTGCACCAACAGCTGAACATTGGGTCAAAAAAGCTGAACATTACAAATCGAATTTCGGCCACAATGAAGAAAGTGGTCCCTTTTGGGACCACTTTCCCGGCAAAGGGATAATGAAGCCATTGGATCATCTCAACTCAGAAAAAAATCACGCGTCACCAACTGCTACCAGCATGTAAAACCATGTACGTATCCAAACAATCATGTAAAGCATGTATCCAAACCAAAGTGCTCAAAAGACGATGAGATGAAAATGAGAGTTCGACATTCAAGTTGACTGGAATACATACCTCATCATATTTGTGATACTGGTTCAGAGGAAAATTGAATTTTTGATCCGTCGCCTTCAATGCATTTTCGGCTTCAATTTGTTTCATGTCCTCCTTTTCCTGGTCGATAAGACTGTAAACATGCACGTTAGAAAAAAGCAGACAATTTACGCCACACAGCTGTCATTCTGTACTTTTCTTTAGCTTCGCTAGCTTCCAGTGCTTACTCTTGCACATTTGCCTTTATCGTTATGGACAGTTTGTATGCATCTAGCTCTGCCTTCAAATATTTCAACTGGTCCTTGGTGACCATCACATCTGCAGCCACTTCCACTTGAGATGGAGGCATCCAAAAATCCAGATGCTGTAGAGAAAAGATTAAGAACCAGCCAGCTGGCTACTTTACGCTGTATTCATTCACTTTCCACAATTAACACCCGGACCAATCGTACGTTTGAACAAGCAACAAATCTTGCCCTTACCTGGTTTTCACGTGCAAAGGTCCGCAAGGCACTCAAGGCCCGTTCATCATGGGGAATAACTTGTACAACATCGTAGCTAAAACTCATTTTGGGAAAAAACCGTAAATTATAGTGGAACAAACGCTATTCTTGACATGTCTTTCTCTCACTTATCATATCGACGTTGACTGTCATGGGCTGTTGCTGCACACAAGAACAAAAAAGCTAAGGATGAGAGCCAGATAATAGCTGACATTTTAGCCCCAAACATAGGGACACAAGGATAGCGTAGTGCAACTTACAGTACTACCCACAAGTCAGGCCGTACGAAAAGAACCCCACTATGTACTTGTCTTTCGAAAATGCAGCACTATTTATTTATTTCTTTAGACTTTCAATTATTACAGACAGCAATCAGATAGCAACCCGTCACCTTACCGTTTCACCATAACACGCGAGCATTAAACAAAAGAAATAATTTTATCAAAACTTTTACAAGAGCTGGCATTAGCCATATTTTTATTGGTAAAATTCACAACACAGGTAGCACTGACCGATATATAGATGTAGATATGTACAATCTTCATCTTTGCATCACAAGAACAGAACAAAACAAGAATAACAATACGAGTGAATAGCTCTTCAAGCTACCCCTGCAAAATTAAAAAAATTTCACTTATGAAACTTGTTAAACGTGCATTCAAGCATAGAGTACGTATTGTAGCAAGAGAAGGTTGGGTACATTCATCAGCATAGACGGCACTAACTAAAACAATAATTGCATGAATAAGGTCAAAAACAAAAAATATGCGAAAGAAAAACAATCTACCTTTTAAAAAATAGCACAGACGATCAAAGAAGTAGCGCACTACATAATAGTAGTTCATTTCAATATTGTCAAGCAAGAATTGTGGAATGCAAAAATATAATATGAAAAGAACAGATCAAATACTGTAAACCATGAAATTTTCGAACGAATTTAATTTTCGAACAATTCGAACAAAAAACTTTTGTTCGAAATTACATGGTTCGAACTTTTTGTATGTTGAACAAATTTACTGCTAAAGTACTATTAGACTTCCTCAGTACATACATATATGCAGCACCATACGGTATGGTATGGTACATATACCTAGTATAATACAGCACCATGCATGCATCACCAACAATAAACATAGACATGTGAATAGGGGATGGACCAGATTATACCATAGGTTTAAGGTTAGCGAAGGGAAAAAATTGTTGTTGGTGTCAGCGTGCAGTACATAGCAGTACGTACGTACGTACGTACGTACATAGAGCTTGGCTGAGCTCTGTGTTCGAAAATTAAAGTGTTCGAACTAAACGACCCCCCCCCCTCTGTTCGAAATATTTGTGCGTTCGAAAATTTCATGGTTTACAGTAAAAACTCAGGCCCAAAGAAAAAACTTGAGTATAATGAAAACAAAGGAGAGAATAATAATAGTGGACAGTGTGCGTGGAAAAACTCAACCAGTATTCAAATCACTTCAATAGGGAGAAGCAAACAAAAGAAGACAAAATAAGAACAAAGAAATATTGTGAGATTTCTGTACTCATGAAAAGCACAACGTAAAAGAGACGAAAAACCTCATGGCAACACGAATGAATGATTTTAGGGCAGCAAGAAGTTCGCCAACAAAATTCACCATACCCCACACACACACAGTACAGTAGCTATTTCTGCAACACCCAAATAAACACAAAAGGATACCCAAAATAAAATTCGCAAAATTATAAGGTGCATCACTTATTCTATGCTCTCCATTTGAGCATAAACCATGGATGATAACGCTCTACTCAGGTACTGCAAAATGTAAATACTGCAAATACCATAAAAAATGAATCTATAGTTGAATACTGTAAAAAGGCAGTTTTATTTGTGGCATTTTTTGTATTGTCATCTGATCGATAAAAATCGATAATAAAATGAATGATGTGTTCTAGCTTCTTCCACATCTCCCTCTGGTTCCGGTTCGTCGGAATTATGGCCACTTTCCCCACCAGAAGCATCCATACCTACAGTACAAGACAATATTGAACAAAATAATGCTGCGGGGTAATTTGGGCCAAGCAAACCTATTTTGGATTTTCAGTTGGGAAAGGAGGAATTTGGTGGATCCCGATATCAATAAATGACACTTGTGCTGTCAGCCCAGGTAGTTACACCGTACAATAGACGTGTGTTGTCGCCGTCTTGCACGTAGAGCCTACATACATACCTACTGTACCTACGTGGCTAAGTACGTACACATGTATGTATTGTATACGGCACATAAATAATACAGCACTACGTATGTATGTACACATGCAGGCCGCTGTCATTCCGTCGTACGCACTCCTACATATGCACACATGTGTACATATGAACTCTTGGTACTGCCTGGATTGCATAAAACAAAGAGTGGTTTACCTTTCGGTTGGTTACATGTGCTGGTTGATCCTTCTGAGTCGTTCAAACATCTCGTCTTTCCCCCCTCCTCCACCTCCACCCACACTTGGACTCTGCTCTGAAACACACACAGACATAGGCAGGTTCGATTCCTCCCTCGTCCATCAATTTTTGCTTCATTTTGCGAGCACAATTTGAATTGCAATGCGAGGATGCGAATCGAGAAGGAAAATTTGCCAGAACGTGCCAGTGAGGGAATCGAACCCTGGACCTTTCGCGTTCCAGGCGAGCGCCCTAACCACTGAACTACACACCTGGATGACCTCAGTCACACAATCTCCCCTTTTGACCATGACAGCTAGCCAGTATTTAAATGGAATGGAACTGTGAGCTTTCGCACGTAGGCAACCAAATAGCAATTCCATTTTACGCAGGACTGAAGGCGAACAAATCCACAATTTAACCCATCCTCTACTTCGATGGTCGCACCGAGCAAAATGCAAAATTGGGCTGGAGTTTTGGACACTGTCGATTTTGTCAGCGGGGGTCGCATTTTGCCCAGTGCGACCATCGAAATAGGGGATGGGTTAAGGCCACACCTCCCCCCCCCACACACACACACTGTACTTACCCGCTTCATAGGCGTCGTTGATGTACATGGTCTTCATGTCGTACTCGTCTTCGTCCTCGTAGTAGTAGGTGGCCAGACTCCTGTCAGGGGCTCCGCCTCCTCTTCCGTACATGAAGTTAACGTCGGCCCCTCCTTCCGCCGTCTCCTTACTCAACTCCCCTCCCACTCCCAACACCGCAGCTTCTGCCCCAGGCGGCAGCTTCTCTGTCTCGGAGTCCTTGTCTTCCTTGTTGAAGCTGCAAAAGCTATTGATATATGATGGGTCAGACCAGAATCAATGTCGAAGGTGACGCAATTTTCGAAAATTGCGTCACCTTCGACATTAGATATTCTGGTCTGACCCATCATATATCAATAGCTTTACAATGAACACAACTGGCCAGCAAGAATCTTTCCGAAGATTGTAATAAGAAAAACAAAACAGGGCATCCCTTCAAAATAAAAGCTAGAAACATTAGCAGCCTATTCGCTATTTGCGCTATAGAATTCCGCACTAGCACCAGCCGTCGGCACCGATCAAAAACGCACTGAAAAGCAGACGAGAGGGCCCAGTTCGCGATCCCCACCCATAACTCTTCAGCGCAAGTAACGAATAGGTACCAATTGCCGCTGTTTCACCTACATACAGAGTGTCCCATAATACAGGGTGTACCATAATATACTCACCGGCTATTTGTGTCTATATCTCCACAGCGGGGAGTCAGTTTCAAAAGCGGTCTTTTGTAACAAGTAGCCAAGGCTTCAAACTTTATGCATGCAAAGTTTTAACTTCCTAGCTTCTCATGTCATAGCGCTGTAAGCGATCAAAGTTTCGGCAGCTTTTTCGCAGGCAAGACTGAGGCGCCGGCACAGAGTTGGGCGTCGAATTTGCATTTTCGTTTCCTTCCTCGTTCTCTTGAGCCTGCTCCTTTCTCCGCCCATCATTTTTACGAACTGTTGAGCTGTCAATGCCCCTTGGATGAAGTAAATGGGCTGGAATTTCCTCCAGAGGGCCCATTGGACCAGTGTTCTTCGACGACTCAGTCACTGGTGACAGTTATCTCGTAATGTTAGCAGATTTGGCCGGTTATATATGTTTGTTTGGCCTGCTGCTGAGGACTGGGGAAGTTTATTTGCAACAGGATGGGGCACCGCCTCACTTTAGCCACCAGGCCGGGATTGATAGCACTCTGTGCCAGAAAGTGTGCCAATCTGTACCAGGCCGCCTGCAGAAATGTGTGGAAATTGGGGGTTTACAAAGTGAGCTGTTTTGATCTGCTTCTGGTTCAGGTATCTCTTTGAAACTTTGCATGCATAAAGTTTGAAGCCTTGGCTACTTGTTACAAAAGACCGCTTTTGAAACTGACTCCCCGCTGTGGAGATATAGACACAAATAGCTGGTGAGTATATTATGGTACACCCAGTATACTCCGGGGGTTTCCACGCTTATAACTCTCGAGTTAAAGCTTAGATTGCAATGCGGTTTTTTCTGTTATGTAGTCAAGGCTTCAACTTAGACACATGCAAAATTTCATCTGCGTAGCTTAATTGGTTATTGTTTTATTGACCCTCAAAGTGTTGGTTCCTTTTTCGCAGTTTCTCCTTCAGTATAATAGTGGTTTTGAGTTGAAATAGCTTCAATTTGAATTTACACGTCCAGACTTTCAACCTGGCGTCCACGCATCTAGTTCTCTTGCAACTTTGACTGCTCTAAGTCACTTAGAACAAAATTAGCAAGGTTGATAGTAAACTATGCCAAAAAATATGCCGAATTTTGTTTATTCAGGGAAAAAGTCCATAGAAAAGGGGCTAAGGAAGGTAGCTGTTTTGAACCGGTTCCAATTGTATAAAATCTCGAAATTTTGCCTGCATCTAAGTTGAAGCATTGGCTACATGATGCAAAAAACCGCATTGAAATCTGAGCTTTGGATCGAGAGTTATTTCCGCGATCTGATCACTGATGAACCAACTGGAAAATAGTTCATTCGATAGAGAAGAGTTCAAGAAATCGATTGGTGCAATACTTGTCCCAATCGGTCGGTCCATTGGTTGCTGAGATATGCAGCCCAAAACTTAGGTGGCCGGATTTCCCCACGGCCGGGTTTACCCCACAGTACCCACCACATGCACGTACATACCGGAAGCATATCATCCATATGATGAGCACGAGTATAATGAGTACAGTAGGTGGCCGGATTTCCTTATGGTCGGGTTTACCCCACAATACCCCACATAAATACGTACACTTACCGGAAGCATATCATCCATATGATGAGGACGAGTATGATGAGTACAGCCACGGTTCCCCCTATGCCTCCGGCTATGTGCGCCACTTTCTCCGTTTTGGGCTGGAAGCGGATTTCGCAGCGTTTACCGGTGAAGTGATCGGGGCAGCCGCATTCCACGTAGCCCACCGGGTTCTTCCGGCACACCCCGCCGTTCAGACAGTGGTCGATGCAGGCTAACTACATTTCGCATCTAAATTTCATTAGTACTGACCTTCACAATCAGTGCCTGTTGTTACCCTCTGAATCCCCACAACTCCCCATCATAAAGTCCTAAAGCCTGACAGATTCCCCATCATTTATCCCTGAGTCTACTGACTCCCGATTATTTACCCCTTAATAAGCCCCGACTCCCCACTATTTCATTTACCTCTGGAAGGAAACCCCCTGACTCTTCATCATTTACCCCAGGGCTCCCTGACTCCCCAATACTTACCAATTACCCCATTATCCCAGACTCCCCAATATTTACCCCAAAATCCCTTGACTTCCCACTATTACCCCTTACCGACTCCCATTATTTACCCCCAAACACCCCGACTCTCCTATTATTTACCCCCTGTGCCCCCCCCCCCCCCCCGACTCCCCCACTATTCACCCCAACCCCCATTATTATTAATTTACATATTTTACCTTCGCAATGCGTTCCGTTGCCTCTGAATCCGGGCTTGCACTTGCACTCGAAGGCTGCTTTCCCCAGTTCCTCGTCGGGTAGATCGTGACAAATGGCGTGCCAGGAGCAGTCGTGCTCCCCAGTGTCGCACTGATTGGTCGAGTAACACTGCGACACCTTCACCGCACCTGAAGAAAAAACGACAGGGAAACATAAGGAAATAGGTACTTTTGGAAATTTGAGAGAAAAAAATGGGAAAACCAAGGGAAATATTTTTACATTTGGTATTAAACCTGGGAAAACCATGGGAAATATTGGGGAATTTGGAAGGTAGTAGTAGATAGGTACGTATGTATGTATATGTCGTAGCGGGTTAGTGGATTTAGCGGGATGCGGGATGAGGCATCCCGCTAAATCCTAATACCCGCTACGACATATACAGTAGGTCTATACGAATGCTTCTCTCTCTGTCTCCCTTTTGTCTGAGCCACAGGCGTCAAACCAATTCAAAACTTGACGAAAAATACCGATTACCTAAAGTCCCCTTTGTCTGTTATTCATCATCCACCAAGAAGCTCTATTTTCTTTACCTCACACTTGAAACATTAGCCAACTTTCCAAGCCAAATCATCAATGATCATCATCATTCCTCCCACGTGTACAAAGGGTACATTGGGTGGGGTAAACCCGGTCACTTAGCACTGTTCTTTCAACGTGGGCGGGTTTACCCCACAGTACCTTAGTCTGGCTAGAGAGATTTCAAAATGGAATTTAGCCCGTGTTGCGTAGTTTGCACATACTCTTGCAGAGTAGGAGTACGTGAAGCACGGACAGAATTCCACATTTCTCTTTCTCACTTACACAACACGACTTGAGTTCCATAGCGAGCTCTTATTGGTCAGACAATAAGGAAAGCTGCTCATAGGGTATCACGGGGTAAACCAGCCCTTCAGTACTATGGCCGGATTTACCCTACAGTAGCCTACCTCTGAGAGCAGAGTTTCCACTGTTGATTCAGCGCGTGTATTTTCTTCTGGATTTTCTCCGACAGCGTTCTGCGTCCGGCGCTATTGCAAATAAACGCCGTGGGATAATCCAAAGCCAGCTTGATCAAACGAGTCGCTTCGCTTTTTCCTAGAAAACAAGAAAGGTTTATACAGCCTACCGTTTTGGTGCAATGGAAGCGTTTTAATAAAGAAAGGACACCATCAGCACCAGCGAAACGATTGAAATTTCTCCACATTGGCGTAATAATAAATGAAAATATTGAAACATTAGCTCATTGCAACAACAAGATACACTAGCTTATTGGAACGAACATCACACCAACGTGGGTTGTGGAACAATAGACCTGGTCCAAAGTGTGGACTTCTGCCCCTTCAGTACTAGTTCCGACCCGGCGTAAAATAGAATTGGGAGTTTGTTTGCAGCAAATAAACTCACAATACTATTTACGATGGACCAGGCCCTAGTACTGAAGGCGCACAACACCACAATTTATATGGGTCTATTTGAGCTACAAATAGGGAAACACTGTGAAAAATACTGCTAACGGTCATACGCTCCTTATTTTTGGAGGTTTAGAGCATGTATAAAGTACGTCGCGGGACAATATTCAAGGTAGGTTCTGCTATGTCATCATGCCAAACCTATCTTTCACCCTGTCCGCCTCTACCTACGACGACACTACGCAACGGATCATTCACGATATGCAGTAACGCGATTGTGTTGGTCGATAGCGACCCAGCGGTATTTAGTGAACGTATGGATCGGTGTCTGCGGGGTCGTCGACGTCATCGATTCAGACCGAACCAAAGTTTCACTAAATAAATACCTCGGGGTCGCTATCAACCAATCAACCCAATCGCGACAACGGAACTTGTCCATAATCAACGCCAGGACTTACTTGAGCACTGCGGGAACTTGAACCGGAAGGCGCCCTTGGGTCGCGGTCTCCACTCTCCGCTGGCTCCGCAGCTGAAGAAATAGGGGGTGGGGGCGCTGAACTCGTGGGCGGGGTCGCAGTGGAGGGAGCAGGCCTTAAAGCGGAGGTCGGGACCCCACTGTTCGCAGCTCTGGATGCCCTGCACGGGGTCGGCGAGATCCGGACACAGCTCCGGCGCAATTCGCACCCGGAAGTGACAGTGAGCGGCGTTGCTGGCGTTGTCGAACGCCGCGTACAACACCAGATAGTCGCCCCACGTGAACACCTGCAAAAATATATAGGGGGTAAAAATGGCAAGGGGTATTATCGTGGGGTAAACTACTGTGGGGTCAACGGGGGTAAATCCGAATTTACGCTACCAGATAGTCGCCCCAGGTGAACACCTGCAAAAGTAGGGGGTAAAAATGGCAAGGGGTATATTGTGGGGTACACCTTACTGTGGGAAAAGCGGGGGTAAATCCGAATTTACGCTACCAGATAGTCACCCCACGTGAACACCTGCAAAAATAGGGGCGGGGGTAAAATGGGGTATTGTGGGATACCGTACTGTGGGGTAAACGGGGGTAAATCCGAGTTGCCCCAGGTGAACACCTGAAACACACGGTGTAAAATAGCGTGGCGGGTTGAAGGACGTGGGGTAAGTGGGGGTAAATCCAACTAAAGTAAGACCAGAGTTCTTGGGACCCACGTATTATTTATCTCGAGAACTACGCGACGTACAGTCCGCGACACGTGACAAGTAGGAATCCCCGCGGCGCGCGGTGGAAGCGGGGAGAGCGCGAGGAGACACCGGGGAGACACCGCGCGACTCGCGCGGAGTAAACGGAGACGGAAAAAGAAAGGAAAGAAAAAAGAAACTGAACAGGAGAAAACGAGTGAGAAGGCCTAGCAAAGCAATATTTTGCCACACATTGCGAAGCTACAAGAGCATAGAACACAAAAGTTGAAGCGAGGAGACAAGAGGATTCCAAAACACGTCAAAATTCTCCTCCTTTCTTCGTTTCATTTCTCCTCCTTTCACGTACCCCTAAAGCGCGCGCTCTAGGGGTACGTGTTCATTTTTCTCCTCCGTTTCACCGGGCGGACCGCGCGCGCACACCGGGCGGCCCCCGGGGAGGGCGCGGGGATTCCTACTTGTCACGTGTCGCGCACTGTAGAGCAAAGCGGTCAAAATTCCACGGATAACTTTAGCTCGCCTCTCCAATAAAAAAAACCCGTTTGATTCTATCTGCTCTCAGTGTCGAGATCTCGCCGATTTCCTTCAGTACTAAAATCGGCAAATTGGGCGTGGACCATTGGGCAATTCTAAACCTCGCAAACGTCCGAAAAATCAAAAGTGGTAGAAATATGCATACATGATGAAAACAATAAAAATGGGCATCGGGCGTACAGGGTCGTGGGGTGTCGTGGTTTGCGTGGTTTAGCGCCTGCCAAATGGTGACACGATTTCAGTGCTGAAGGAAATCGGCGAGATCTCGACACTGAGAGCAGATAGAATCAAACGGTTTTTTTATTGGAGAGGCGAGCTAAAGTTATCCGTGGAGTTTTGACCGCTTTGCTCTACGTCGCGTAGTTCTCGAGATAAATAATACGTGGGTCCCAAGAACTCTGGTCTTACTTTAGCCGACGAAGTACCGTATTGGGGCTATGCAAAAATTGAGAGGTCCTATATGGGGCTATGCATAGGGGGGGGGGGGGGGGGGCTATGGAGGGGACATTTTTTATGTTTTTGAGTGGTGTGTAGAGGCATATTTTGAGGTCAAAAGCACGTGTTTTAGGGCATAATTGAGGTCAAACCAGGGTTATTCTAGTCACAATACACCCCCAAGAAGGCTTATAGGTATCTTAGCTTGGTGTGGGAGTGGCTATGGGTACCTTATGACCAGCTTATGTAGGTAAGTTCAGGTACTGTACAGTACTGTACAGTACATATGGGGCTATGCATAGGGGCAGGGGGTGGCTATGCATTGGGCACTTTTTGGCCATCCAGCTTCGCTGGATGGTCTATACGGGTACTTTGCGTATATCACACGAGATAGGACAACGCTGAAGGTGCACACGATGTGCTGAGCGCTTAAGTGCATACGTAGAGTTTTAGCGTGGGGAAAATTTTGTTTTCCGAAGAACTCAGTACTATGGAAAATAATCGAGAAAAAGAGCTGTCCCTGGCAGCTCTGCGCCTCGAGCGCGGTTTTGGCCGAAGCCCAGGGATGTTCGCCAACTGATCCCCAGCAGTTTCTACCACTGAGCCACCAGCGCAGGCCAGGAGTATGTTACAAAAGAAGGGGTTTTATAAGTGGCGGTCGGTGCTCGTGTCTGATTGTTTTAGTAGTAGCGTTGCATTTAATTTGCATTGTTGTACAGTTGGTTGTTGTTAGGTATGTAGTTTGCGATACACCTGTATTTTTGTTTGTTGCGGAAGTCGGTATGGTGGTGCATTTTTTTAGTAATTAATTTTCTGCGAAAAAGCGATTTGTTTTGGTTTCGTTTTGTGGCGTGATGTTTTTCGAATCTGTTGATTGATTTGGTGGTGAATTTTTGAAGATTACGAAGGTGGAAGCGATTTTGAAAGGGAGTTTTCTGTGCACGAGTTTTGGAATTACTGTTTCTGTACTGCGAAGTTGAGAGGTATATAATGTGTTTGTTGATGTTGTGTTTCGTTCCAATTTGTATGTTGCATTGATTAGCGTATGTATGTGAAAGAATTTTGGTGTTTGTTGTACCATATTTGATAGGGAAGAACGGCTGTTTCAGCAAGCATTTGTCAATTTGTTGTGCAAGAGCGATTTTGGGAGCGATTGAGGTCGTTTGAAGACGAGTGGGTAGTTGCAGATTGTTCATCTGCAATTTGGAGAGAAACAGGTATGTTTTGCGTTGGTTTCGTTGTTTTTTTATTTTTCTGTTGAATATATGACATATATTTTAATAGTCGGTGTACAGGTGGTTTATTTTAATAGTCGGTGTACAGGTGGTTTATTTTAATAGTCGGTGTACAGGTGGTTTACTTTTGTTATTTGTTCTGCCCTATAAAAGAAGTGAATAATCGTTTTTTGTTGTTTTAGTGTTGTGTACGGGAATTTTTGGCATAGCTCGCCTGGAAAATAAAAAAAAACCGCATGCGTCTACGTGCCATCTGTGTCGAGAAATCGCCGATTTCCCTAAGTACTAAAAATGTACACTTTTTTGGATTATTCAACATAACTGAACAAGCCGCAAATACTTTTTCCATTAAAACTAGCCTATCCTATGTAGAATTTGATGCAGATTTCAAAAATAGTATTGGTGTTTCAAAAAATTAACCCTTACCCAAAAATTGTCAAAAAAAAAAAATTTTGCAAAATTATATACTAGGGGTTAAATTTTTTGAAACATCGATACTATTTTTGAAATCTACACCAAATGTTACACAGGATAGGCTACTTTTAATGAAAAAGTTTTTGCGGCATTGTTCTCATTTATGTGGAATAATCGAAAAATGTACATTTTTAGTACATTTTTAGTACTTAAGGAAATCGGCGATTTCTCGACACAGAGGGCACGTAGACGCATGCGGTTTTTTTATTTTCAAGGCGACCTAAAGTTATCCAGAGATTTTTAACCGCTTTGCTCTACAGTCGCTAGAACCGGAGATAAATAATGCCTGGGTCCCAGTAATTTCTAGTTATACTATAGTCAGTTGTGGTCGAAGAACACTTGTCATATGCCGGAGTGGCGGCAACAGGAGCTTTTTGGAAAAGGTGTCGAAAGTGGTGCAGTATACAGTTGTGGAGTTGATGCGTTTGCTGACTGTTTGCATTTGGGTTGTTTCGACACTTTGGATGAAGCTATATGAATTTGGAGGAAGAGTTGCAAAAGCAGAGGGATGAATTACAAATGGGATCAAATGATGCAACGTTGAACGTCGATGGTGCTGCTGAAAGAAATGCTACTATCCTTACGGATAGAAAGGAGAGCAATGTTGTAGAGTGCTTATGTGAAAATGCACCTTTTTAAAATGCGATGTCAGGTAGTATTGAGAATTGCACGGACAGCAGGGTAATTTTCTGTGTTGATGACGTAGAGTTGAGAGCCCAACTGATTTTATGTATTTTACAAAAAGACTGGGTCGAAAATTCGCACCCAGTCCTGAGATACAAGGCCTCAAAATTGACCACAATTTGACCCTGATTTTTCACATTTTTCACACAAAAATGCATAAGGCACCTTTTTAATGCTGAGATATGGCTGCTGGTAGGCCCAAATTGTCCCCTTCGTGCCAGCCACTTTGTTCAAAAGTTTGTACCACCATTCGACTCTATTTTCTTCGCTGATTTTGGTTTGGGGCATGCCCCTTCGATATTTTGATGAATACACCACAAAAATTGACGAAAATGATCAAATTAGCCAAAATTACCTCTTTTTGGACTATATCATATCATGACATATTTATTAAAATATCGAATGGGCATGCCCCAAACCGAAATCAGTGAAGAAAATGGAGTCGAATGGTGGTACAACCTTTTGAAAAAAGTGGCTGGCACGAAAGGGGCAATTTGGGCCTACCAGCAGCCATATTTAAGCATACAGGAGGGGTTAAATTTTAAACTGGTCAGCAACGAAATGCGGAAGTCTCAATATGTTTGCAAAACGGCTGCTGGACCATAAAAAAGGTGCCAAAGGTGCATTTTCACAGAAGCACTCTACAACATTGCTCTTCTTTCTATCCGTATGGATAGTACGTTACTACAGCCTAAAGAGGCCCAAAAGAAGTTGTCGCCATATTGGCAAAAAATTGATAGAAATGGTACAGGTGGTGTGAAAAATATTGTTCATGACAATGAAGGTACAGGTGGTGTTTCGGAGGAAAAGTTGATTGACTACTTGATCAGTAGCGGGCTTTTGAGGGAAGGGAACAGTTAGAGACGACAGAGATGGCATTTGTTGAGAAATGTAATGCACTAGCAGAAAGTATTGATTTTGATTTACCTATTTGATGAGGAATGATTTGGTTGGTTTTGGAAAGTCCACTAAAGGATCAGCTGCTATATCATTGGATGGTGTTGCGGAAATGTTGGGAGGTGGCAACAGTAAAGTGCAGCTTGAAAATTGCTGCAACAATGAGTTGGAGTTACATTGTGGTGGGGGATGCGGCAACGTTTGCATGCTAAGTTTGTGTCCTTTGACAGTTTGTCCAAATCAAAGTGTGCAGTGTTTGACTGATTTGATAGAGTGGCAGCTTATCATGAACTGTAATGGGATCATAATGGCGGCTTATCATGAATTGTATGGGATCATCATAAGCCAATAAATAATCCTCACAAAAGACAATATTCTTTCCAAATCACTATATTCGGATGGCCAAGACTTTTAGCACCTTTCAGGTGCTAAAAGATTTCACAGTAATTTTGCGTAACATCGTTAAAAGTAAAAAACCATATCACATATAAACGAAACCTATCTTCATACAAAATAACACAACGCTACCACTTTAAAATCCATATATTCATTTTTGCAGAGGCTTGTTTATGTTTTGCCAATATGGGGCTATGCATAGGGGGGGGCTATGCATAGGGGGGGGGGGCTATGCACAGGTAAATACGGTACCCCAACAAACGCTCCCTTTATCCCAGGAGATAAGACCGAAACATCGAACTTCTCAGTTCACCCGACACCCTCCTTTTATTCCCCCACCCATTTATGAAACCTCAACTTTACCAGTTCACCCACTGACCTGTCCACTGTTGAGATTATGCTGGACGCTGGCCAGTCGTCGGTCATCCGTGAACGCAGGGCGGGGCCAACTGACGTTCACTTCTTTCAACGGAGTCGCCAGCCAAATATCGCCCGGACAGAAGGCGGCGCTGGGTGGGGTCTTGTCCATGGAGACAGCCGCCTGCGAGGAGCAACCGCCCACTTCTACGCTCTCGGGACAGGCGGAATTAACGCCGCAGAGCGAGGGGAAGACCTTTTCCACCTGCAAATCACACAGCAGCGTTGAAGTAGTTTGAATTGATTTACCCTCACCTCCGGATATTATCGATTCAACGAAACAACCTTCCGACACCTACCAATATATCAAACCTTTGAAACGTTAGGCCATTCTTCATTCCAGCGTGGCTTCGACACCGTCAAATTACATATCAGCGTACTACTCAAATAGATTTACCCCCACCACAATTGGAGAAACTAACCTTCGCTGCACCTACCTACCAATATATAAAACCTTTGAAACATTAGCCCATTCTCAATTCCAGTATGGTTATGACACCGTCAAGTAAAATTACTAACCACATTAGAAGGAAAAGTCTGAACACACTACTAAACTTGAGCATACTCCGCGAGCCTGTGTAAACTTTTTGAAACATTAGCTCATTCCACTGTCAACCCTCGTTCAATACACAAGACTCAGATATTCAGAAAAGTTACTGGGCGCTGGGCGCTGGGGGCTAGACGCGGAGGGGTTAACCACTGGGCGCTGGGCGCTGAACAGTTGCATCTATTTTGCGCAAGCGCATGGACGGACTTAGACTTAGGCTTAGGCTGAGGCGTACCCCTCTGCATCCAATACTGAAGCCTAAGCCTTAGCATTAGCCTAAGCCTAAGCCTAGCCTCAACCTAAGCCTTAGCCTAAGCCTAAGTCTGTCCATGCGCTTGCGCAAAATAGATGCTACTGTTCACCGCCCAGCGCCCAGTGGTTAACCCCTCCGCGCCCAGCGCCCAGTAACTTGAAACACCTTAATTTTTGCTCACATTCCACTGCTCAGGCACCAACTGACAGATGTCTCACGGTCTAATATAATCCCCTTGAAACATTAGCGCATTTCCTCCTTTTAAGCAACACAAGACAAACAATGAATAATATTAGAAGCAACGCACCGACTCATACACTACACAAAAATTTCACCCAAATCGTATCAATGGTCAACTTGGCGTACGCAGGCCGCATCTTTGAGCGTACGCCAATTACTATGTGAACATACCATAATATAATACAGTAGCTACCTTTCCAGACAGGCGATTATAGCCGGTCCACCTGAGGACCAAGCCGGGGTAGATGACGGGGCTGTTGTGACAGGAGTCGACGAGACTCGGCACTTCCTGCTCGAAGGAGAGCACCCGGGTCCACACCTGCACGCGACTCACGGCGCCCACGAACTTGGGCTCGTTCGGCGTCTCGCTCACCGGGTAGCCAAGGGTCACCCACGCACTGCAACACAGAAGCAACAAGTGATCACATTATTGGGGTAAACGGGGGTCATATTAGGGGTAATTTTGGGGTAATGGTCAACGTTAGGCGGTTCGCTCACCGGGTAGCCCAGGGTCACCCAGGCACTGCAACACACAAGCAGGAAGTAATATTATTGGAATAAAATGGGGGTAATATTAGGGCTAGGGGGGTAATCTTGGAGGGGGGAGGGACATTGTCGCCTATCTAACCCTACACCCCCTCTGCTTTTCAGTGCGTCTCTTGATAGAGGGGAGGAAGCATGGAGTACGGCCACCCGGTACTGAAGCCCGCTCTGGCCGGGTTTACCCCATAAACGGGTTAGGGTACTGTGGGGTGAACCCGGAAACGGGGGTAAACCCGGACACCTAGTATATCTCAGCAACCATACGACCGATTGAGACAAATATTCTACCAATCGTTTCCTTCAACTCTCCTCTTTCAAATGAGCTTTTTGGTTCATCATTTGCTGAAGCGACAAGTTCAGAAAAGCTCTTAGGTGTCCGGTTTTACCCCACACTACCCTACTGAGTATTTCACCCCTCAATCTTCCAACTCACTTGAAGTCGAAGGTGTGTCCTTGGGCGTAGTGGTCGCCGCCGAAGATGCGTACGGCGTTCCAGATGAGGGAGTAGCTGCCCAGTTCGCTGGCCCAGACGAAGGTCACGTGATGCCAGTGGGCGTCGTTGATGCGCTGGTTCTGCGGGAAGGCCAGACTCAGCGGCGTCTCTCCGGCCAACAGCTCCACGCGCACGCCTTCGCTGCTCACGCGCAGCAACTCCTTCACGCGGTGCGGATAGTTCGACTCTCTGCGCAAACAGTACAGCAATGCTACTGTAGCTGTCTCACGATCAAAAGGGGAAATTGCGTGGCTGAGGTCATCCGGATGTGTAGTCAAATAAATGGCTAAGGCGCTCGTCTGAAACGCGAGAGGGCCAGGGTTCGATTCCCTGCTCGCACATCTCTGGAAAATTTTCCTGCTCGACCATGGTACTCGTCTTCAACAAGGATGGTAATTGATTGAGAGGTGCCAAATAGGCGCCCTCTCCAATAGTCTGCCCACTAAGAGTTCGCTATGGGACTCAATCAAGTCGCGGCTTGAGTTCCATCTGTAGTGAGAGGTCAAGGATTCGTTTCCCTGGCATATCTGGCAAATTTCCATCTCGATTCAAATCAAAAAGTGGTCGAAAAGAAAGGGGTGACCCGAATGTGGGGACAAGTCAAATCATTGAAATACAACAACAAATTTGTGCCCGAGAATTTTGGCATTATTTTTGAAACACCCCGTATTTTACACAATACAATGAACACAAGGCTAAGAGACGCTTACTGGCTACTGTAGAGCGTGAACACAGTTCCTCTGGACCCCGCAACGTCGAAGCGCACCCACAGGGCGACGGTTAAGGCCCCACCAGACAGCTTGAACGGAATCGATAGGCCTGCTTGCGCTGGCAGTATGGGGTCGTAGAAGCGAATGTCGTAATCGGTCACCAAGTCTGAAAAGCACACGAAAATATTATTATTGTTTCGCCAAAGGCCAGAGAGAAGAATCAAGAATTGAAAAAAGCCCATTTGTAAAATGAACTGCTTGAAACATTAGCCCATTCCACCGTGAATATTGTCAGGCAGAATAAGATCGTAAGAACGAATGTCGTAATCGGTCACCAAGACTGAAAAGCGCACGAAAATATTATTTTGTTTCGGTACAGGCCCAAGACGAATGAAGAATTGAAAAAGCACCACTTACTAAATAAACTGATTGAAACATTAGCCCAAGTACCACGAATTCTCGTTGATTTGAATGTGCCTGTTCTAGTCAATGTTCCAATAAATTCGCTAATTCAAGGCGCCGCTTTGCGTAACATAAATGCACAAATGCAATTTCTGTCCGTTCTTCGTGTACTCCTATTTAGCAGAAGTATGTACATGCAAACTACGCAGGACGACTTGAGTCCGTTAAAGAACTCTCTCTCTGGCCAGACTACCAGCTAACCTTTATCGCAGTTAGCTCCGGTCATGTTGAAGGGACACTGGCAGAAATGTCCGTTGATCTGATCGATACAGGTGGCAGACAGGGGACAGGGAGACGGGGAACAGTCGTCGATGTTCGTCTCGCAATTCTGACCGGTAAAACCTAAAGCACGCAGTACGACACATAACAATGGGCCGTTCACACCGCACCCTAAATACGCTCGGCGCCATGCTATTGTATTGCGCCCTCTGATGTGAATGAACCATGATTTTTCTGCTAATTTTCGAAACGTATCGCAATTCTGACCAGTACAACCTAATGCACGCAGTACAACAACAGATAATGATGGGCCATGCACACCGAACCTAAATACGCTCGGCGCGCGCTCGGCCATGGTTGTCCATGCTTTTGCATTGCGCCAAGCCATGGACACGCCTCTGATGTGAATGAACCAAAATTTTTCTGCTAATTTTCGCGAGCTAAAAGTCCCTAATTTTGGAGTTTTACAGTACAGCATGCTCTATGTTTACCTGGCGCACAAGTGCACTGGTATCCGCTTTCGTAATCTTCGCAGTCCGCTCCGTTCTGACACAGACCCGCGGTGCAAGCGTCCAGCTCGAACTGACATCCCACGCCAACGTAGTCTGGAATGGAAAAGCGCAGGCAACTCAGCTAATGTTTCAAAGGTGACATAAGTACAAGTTCAGCCCCAACACAATGTTCGTTTGAGTTTAGCTGTTCACATTTTACAGAAACATTTCCAGAAAAGTTTAGGGTATCAAGGGGTAAGCCCGGTCGGTTTTATTGGTGAGATAAGCAAACCCGGACCCACGTACAGTACCGCTCACAAACTCCTTGTCAAAGCTTCAAATTTGATCCAAGTACGTCATAGCTACGTATACTTTGAACACGCGGGAAATCCTTTGAAGCAACCGCGTTTACCCCACTGCACCCTAAATACAATATATCCCATCGCCAGATCTGGCGATACATTCTACCTGGCGAGCGTGATCGCCAGATCTGGCGATCAGTATCGCCAGATCTGGCGAGCACGCTGCGAGGATCGCCAGATCTGGCGATACACGCTGGCTGGTTTGCGAAAGCAGCGTGATCGGCAGATCTGGCGATGATCGCCAGATCTGGCGATACCCGTCCAGAGCATTCCCCGAGAAAAAATTGAGGTTCAAAAGTACCCTCTACTTCCCGCTAAAAATAAAATGGAAGGAGTCTTCGGACCTCAACGAAGTTGACACCTTTGGAAAGAAGAATAATCGGCGCATTCAATGGCGCCAGTTTTATTTCTCTACGACTGCTGGAATGCTTCGAACTTTGCGTGTGAAAATCAGCCGTTTGTATGGAAGCGGCCGTTTGTCACTCCCCCTTTTATATTACTCCTGGTGTTATGGACAGCAAACCGACAAGACCCATATATGTATAAACGGACAAGAAACCGACAACAAATATCTGTTTCATGTTGCCAACAATGACGCCTCCTCGGGGGTATGTCTTAAACATACCTTTGGGACAGGTGCACTCCAATCTGGAACCGAAATCGCCGCAGACGCCGTTGTTATGGCAGGGTTCGCCGATGCATCGATTGGGCGCCACTTCGCAATTCCGTCCGTCTACCCCCTCGGGGCACACGCAGAAGTAGTCCTCCACCAGGTTCACGCACTTGGCGTCGTTCTGACACGGCGCGCTCTCGCAACCACCCCAATCCGTCTCGCATCTGCAGAAAACAACAAAGCATGAAGTAGGGTACTGTGGGGTAAACCCGGCCATGGGGAAATCCGTCCGGTCACCTACCACTTAGAGCAGCACATCTCAGCATCCAAAGGAGCGATTGAGACAAGTATGAAAGCAATTGATTCCTTGAAACTTCTCTTTCAAATGAGCTATTTGGGTCATCATTTGCTAAAACAGAAAGTTCAAAGGCGCTTAGGTGACCGGGTTTACCCCATGCCCGAATTTACCCTACAGTGGCTAATGACTTTAGTAGCTAACGAACTACAGATTCCACTTCACCCCTGGCCCGAATTATCTCTCGTTCACCTGCCTACCCCCCGAATTACCCCTCGCTGCCCAGTCCTGCCTGCTCCCAAATTACCCCTCGCTCCCCTGTCTACCCCCCAAATTACCCCTCGCTTCCCTGCCTACCCCCAAATACCCCTCGTCGTCCCCATGCCTACCCCTGAAATAACCCCAAATTCCCCTGTCTACCTTTTCCCCGTCCACCCAGGCGGACAGTGACAGGTGAACTCGGCGACTCCGTCGATGCAGGTGGCGTTGTTGAGGCAGGGCTGGAAGTCGCACTCGTCCACCTCCGCCTCGCAGTGTCGCCCCCTGAAGCCGGGTCGGCACTCGCACTCGTAGCCGTTCACCAGATCCACACAGTTCTTCGTCCCCGCCCCGCACTGCTGCAGCGTCTCGCACTCGTTGATGTTGTGCTCGCAGTGGGCACCTGAACAAAACAGAAACAGGATGAAGTAGGCTAATTATGCTGTACTTGTACAATAAAGGTTACAACAGGGCAGAGATGAAGCGACGATCAAAGCAGAGAAATACACGGCCCACTATATCTTCACTTTGAAACATTAGTTGAATGCGCTCGTTGATATTGTGTTCGCAAAGCGAAGAAAGA
The DNA here is from genome assembly GCA_030247985.1 of Epsilonema sp. ZAB3_2. Lineage (NCBI taxonomy): Eukaryota > Metazoa > Nematoda > Chromadorea > Desmodorida > Epsilonematidae > Epsilonema > Epsilonema sp. ZAB3_2. The sequence goes on from JASAMW010003643.1 coordinate 33,631, forward strand.
AGTTCGATTAGAAATCATGACAGATGGGGCCCAATTATGTCTAAACTTTGAAACATTAGCTAAATTTATATTGAATTTGTAATAACGTGCTTGTAATGGGGACCTAAACAGTAGAAACATGATGAATAGGTAGGCTAATTATGTATACAATAAAGGTTACGGTTATTCAACAGGGAAAGATGAAGAAGAGATCATCTGAGCACAGAAATATAAATACGGCCCAACTTTATCTTCACTTTGAAACATTAGCTAAATGCGCTCGTTGATATTGTGTTCGTAAAGCGGGCGTGAGAAGACCAATCATTACAGAAGATGCGGCCGAACTTATGTCTTTGAAACATTAGCTAAATTTCTATACAATTCGCGAACACTTGCTCGCAACGGGGACCTCCCCTCGCCTTCTGTTCCTCGTGTTTTCTCAGACGTCGGCCTGGGGTCAGCTGCGGGTATGTTCAGCACACCCCCATCACCGCCTCACATAACCCCACGCAGTCCCCCAGATTTTGAGAATTTGAACAATACCCCAAACACACCCCCAAAAATAAAATCAACATACCCCCACGCGTACCCCCAGTCTATGATTTCCTGCTCACATAACCCCAAACATACTCCATATTAGTGTCAACATACCCCCATTTTCAATAAAATTTGGGGGTATAATCTGGGGGTATGTCAGGAAAAAATTTTTTCCTGGGGGTATGCGGCAGCCCCCACTTTTCTGCTCCAGCATAACCCCACTGCCAGACCCCCACCCTGGAAACCGTGCCGATGTCTGTCTACACTCACCTTGGAAGCCGAGTTTGCAGACGCAGCGGTAGGTGGCGCCCTGGTTGAGACAGGTGGCGTTGTTGAGGCAGGGGTTAAGCGTGCCGCAGTGATCCACCGCGTGCTGACAGCGAGAACCGTGATAGCCAGAAGGACACTGACAGCCGAAGCCGTCAATATCGTCGCGGCACGTTGCGCCGTTCAGGCACGGATTACCTGAAAAAGATATGTCATGATTCAGCGGTTATTGACCAGTTGCGATAAGAATTTACAAGAATATTCCCTAAAGATTTTTAGAGGGACACAGGAACATTTTTGCAGTGCCGCCGTGCTGTGTTTTCTAAAAAAGCGACAGATGATCATAGATTAGTTGCGCTATTGACTAGTTGCGCTAGAAAATATGGGTGGTCGTCGCTTGAGCTGACCTTTTTTGTACTCATACTTTTTCAATGCATATTCCTTCACCCTTACCGATCAAAAAATGCACTGAAAAAGTTTACACAGGGGTCAGCTCGCGGGCCACCCATAATTTCTCATCGCAACTAGCCCATAGTCTGAATATCTGAAGGAAAAACAGCGCGGCGGCAATGTAAAAACGGTTTTGTATTTCCCTGTAAAAATTGCTCCCTTTTCAAAACTCCGCGAGTAATACAATAATCATGATAAGAAAGCATATGCGTTCTTACTGTCGCATTCGTTGGCGTTGATTTCACAGAAATCACCCGACCAGCCAGCTTCGCACATGCATTCTTGGTAGAACATGCGGTCCACGCAAATACCTGCAATACAGACATCAATAATATCACTAATGCCGGTCTAATGTTTCAAATAGTCATGATAAACGTGGAACAGAAATGGACAACCAATGAATCTGTGGGACGTCAGAAATGAAAACACGATTTTCACGGTCAACCTGTGCATCTGCAGTAAAAGCATGTACTCCTTTCACTTATTCGCCTTGCTCCATAAGAGCAGTTGTCGTTTCGACCTCCCCGCTGATAATTTGAGCTGTAGTTATCACACGACAACTCTGCTCTTTTGGAGCAAGGTGAATATTGTCCGCCTGCAACAAGATAGCGACTATCCCCGAAACGGTTCTGCGCAAAATAGTAAATTCTCTTGACGCATTTTCCTCCTGAGGCTGCTCCTTCGCATAAGAAAAATTGCGCGCGGGTTTGAAAGACAAAAAGAAATGATATCGTCATACTCATTGCATGAATCGCGCGAAAATTCAATACGAGTTTTACTATTTCACGCAAAAGCGATTCGGGACAATCGCTACCTTGTAGCAAACAGACTATCATAGCGTGTTCACACGTACGTACGTACCATGTACGCAGGGGTCTTGAGCGCACAAATCCTGCTTGATGTGGCATCGTTTCCCTGTGAATCCGGACGGGCAATCGCAATAGAATCGTTTCACCAGGTCCGTACAAGTCGCGTTCATAGCGCACGGGCGTTCGGCGCAGTCGTCAAAATGCGATTCACACCAGTAGAGAAAATAAATGGTGACTTGACAAGTGAATGGGTTCACCAGTCCAAGAGAAGCGGAGATATGCAGTGTTTGAAAACTTTGCAAAAACGGCTTCCCACAACCAAAAATCTCCCAATTTCTTGGTGGTT